>VDFB02298073.1:35952-38452 GCA_007258455.2 Sequoia sempervirens
CACACCATCCACAAACAGATGGGCATACAGAGGTTGTTAACAGGAGTTTGGGTAACCTACTGAGATCTTTGGTAGGAGATAAACCCAAGGGATGGGACTTGATCTTACCCCAAGCAGAATTTTCTTACAATGATTTTGTCAATAGAAGCAATTAGTAGATCACCATTCCAGATTGTGTATGGAGGTAGCCCCAGAACTGCTCCAAAATTGAGGAAGATGGACCAAGAGAATAAAACAAGTGTTGAAGCTAAAGATTTTGCAGAACACATCAAGGATATACATGAGAAGGTAAAAGAACATATTAACAAGATGAATATGCAGTATAAGGCTAAGGCAGATCAAAAGAGGAGGTATAAGGAGTTTCAGATTGGTGATGAAGTGATGGTCCACTTAAGGAAAGAAAGGTTTCCAGTGGGAACATATAACAAATTGAAGATGAAGAAGTTTAGTCCCTATAAGATTTTGAAGAAGCATGATTCAGGGAATGCATATGAGGTAGAGTTGCCTGATGGAATCAATATTTCCCCTGTGTTCAACATTTCAGATTTGACAGAGTATCATGAAGGTGGCATAGAGGAAGTACCAATGATGGAATAGTGTAGGATTCCAGCACCTACTTCAGAAAAGGAGGAGATTGAAGCAATCTTGGATAGTCATGTGGGAAGGAGTACCAGAAACAGGCAGTATGAAGAATATCTGGTGAAATGGAGAGGAAGGCCTGTTGAAGATTCATCATGGCTATCTAAGGCAGCGGTTGACCGGTTGGGTTTTCCTCAACCATCTGAGACGTGATGGGGTCACTTCTCAAATTACCTTGGGTGTCTAATGCAGGAGCAACTAGTGGTGTAAGGGCAATCTTGCATCACCCAAAAATAGTTAAATTTCAAGTTTCTCAGTTTTTAGATGTTTTTACATTTTTGGATACCCTTTTCGTCATAATAAAATTCCTAATGTACGGTTTTTAATTTTGGTTCCTGGGTTGAAATATATTGCAGTTTTAGTTTCCCAGATTTGCACCTAGAAATCTTCTGAGTGGGATTTGAGGCACTTAGAGCTCCCGGATTGGCCCCAAAACTTTCTAAAATCGGCATAGCCAATTTTGAGCACATTCTTGACTTCGAGACCTTTCCAACAGTTTAAACAGTTCGCGAATCGGAGGCCTGGATCAAAAGTTATGACCCTGCGAAGTTGGCGCACTTTCTAGAAGATACCATTGCAAATGCTCTTTTGAAATTTGAACTTCATGTTGTAAATTTTTGGCACCAAACCGCCTAAACTCAAATTGAATGTTGTTTTGGCTCCAAACAAATGAGGAGCTCTATTTATGGGCAGGTTTTCTAATTTTTGGGTAACTTTTTGGGGACAAGCTCGCATATTGCGAAAGGGTTATTCTGTAGCTTTCTGTAGCTTGCATGTGTTGTAGAACTTGGGGATTTGAGGTCCTCTACATGTAAGAAGTTCCATTTTCTGAATAATAAAATTATTCTCTTGTTTGTGGGTTATTTTCTATGTCTTGGGTTGCGCCCTCATCACCTTACCTTCTTTTTTTGCTTGGGGGTTTGGCTAGAGCCCATGAGGCTTCATGATGCCAATATGGTTGGGAGGAAAATGAGCATGGGTTTACGTGATTATGAATGGTAACTGAACAAAATGGTCATGTCCTTTTGAGAGGACAAACAATTTGTTGATTGCATCACATTTTTTATCCCCAGAAGAACATGGCAGTGGTGTATGTTGCTCCATTGAACTAAAATTTTTACAATGTCATGGTTGCCCTATTTTTCTTTTTGTGCATGATTGCATTTTTTTCCTTTTTGATTATTGGTTGTTAAACATTCCCATGTTTCACAAACACTTTTCTGCATATATATTTTATCCATGCAATGCGAATACAAGTACTTGCAAAAAAAAAAACTATACCAGTATATATGTTTTTGAAGTTAGATGCACCTTTTTAGTTATTATACACACTTCTATATACTACATCTATACATGTTCCTCCAGCCATCTTCAAATCTGATGATGTCAATTCTTTATCGGGAAACTTATTTTTTGCCAGCTTCTCACAACAAATAAAATATTGCAATGTTAGATATCTTGTTTGAAAACACCCGTTTCACGAACAATGTTATTCTGTGACATATGATGAGAGCCCATGAGATTTTTCGTGGACATCACTTGTGTTTCTTGCTCGAGGGTGTGGCTAGAGCCCATGAGGCTTCATGATGCCAATATGGTAGGGAGGACAACGAGTGTGGGTTTAATGCTTTTTCCTTCCACCTTCACATATTTATTGCTGCTTATATACATTGACACACAAATTCTCACATACAGTTGTCTACCAAAAGCATACTCTGCTTTAGCCATTGCATTTGTTATTGTTTCCATAGCTCTCTTTTCAACTTCTCCAATAGATTACTTATACACAATTCTTTAGCAACATGGCATGTATTCAAAATGTTCCATTTTATCTCTTTCTAATTACAAGAGTAGTGCTAAC
>VDFB02298073.1:43452-61362 GCA_007258455.2 Sequoia sempervirens
AAACAAACATCCATACAAAAACATATGTGCATAAACACATGTATAAACATGTGAAAAACATATGTAAACATATGAATGTATATAATACACTCATAATATATAGATAAATAGATTATATAACCATATAGAAATACATTGATATAATATAAGTATGTATATAAATATATACTTTTTGGTTTTTATAAATAAAGAAGAGCCATACATACAAAGTATAAATGAACAATTATAAACACATTGTAAAAACATATAAATATACTTATATAATATAGTAAAAACATATAACAAATTATTAACATAGATATGTATTTATATATGCATGTAAACATATATAAACATGCATAAACATAATCTAAAAAATAATAAAATATAAATTACAAAAATCCTGATAAATTTAGTTATACAAATGCAAATATATATGTATAAACATAAAACAAAAATAGTGTTTTGCATACATATATGTAATTATATATGTATGAAAGAAAATTTACATGCATTATATTTATACATAAACATACACATATAGACATATAAATACAATTGAAAAATACATATGTAAATGTTTACAAACATATAGGTATAAACAAGTAGCTGCAAGATCGCATACACATACATGTATGAGAGAAAATATATTAACATAATATAGTTATACAAAAATAAGCATAAAGAAACATATGAAAAAATATTGAAATAGATATAACATATGTATGTATGTATATGTGTGTGTATAGTACATATGTAACGCCTTGCCGTGCGAACCCCAAAGGACAAAAACACAATAATTACAACACAATTTTTTTTTTTAAAAATGCACATAACATACATGTAATACACATCAAGCCATAACATGAATTTAATTTAAATAGATTCATTAACACATACATCCCTTGGGGTACACGAGGAGTCATTACGCGACTTAGATCCATACAGCAACCATAAAGAATAAAATATAAAGATATAAAGTAAGCATTAACAAATATAACACATACATGATGATCAATGATAAGAAACCATCTGAATGCGCAAATACATCATATGCATAATCATCCTAACACATTGAATAACAACTGCCATAGCCAATATCCACACCAAGTTTAACATTTCATTACAGTACAATATTTAAGAAGTACAATGATACAAAAGTGTTCCAAATATGAGTGAAACCATCACCGGATAGCATGATACAAATGAATAGATGAATACAAAGTATCATAACTGGCTCCAAGACAAATACAACTCTGGAGTCGCTGCAACAGCACCAATCCACACCTCTCAATCCTCAGCTGGGGACCCAATGGGGTGCTTGGCACGTTCCACCCGACCATGTGAGTCTGAAGACCCACCCCCCGTGCTAGGAGCTAACAAGAAAGAGACCTCAACCAAGAACATCCAAACATGGAACCACAAGACCCAACAACATACAAAAGTATCATAAAACTCAAGGATTACAATTACATAATCAACCACATACAAGAGTCAACATAACAACTTAAAGTCATAAGTCTCATCACCTAAATCAAAGCAATAGCCAATAAACAAGGAACCAAAGGAAGATCATAAAACACTTCCAAATCAAGATGAAATTAATAAACATATCACAATTCTGAATCGCAATGATACAATACAATAACATCATATCACAGTACCATAAGAGTACAAGGTCGAAACCCAAATTATCAACAAGATTTATACAAGACCATAGAATACACCATAGATAAAATAGGGTAAAACCATAAATCAATTCAAACAACTATGATCCATCAACTCAAGACAAAGACCCACTTCCAGAGGATTTCCAAAGAAGCAACATAATAAGGAGTGTTAGAGGAGAGTGTCATCGCATGGCTTAACATGGATTCTCCAGACTACCTATCACAAGGTGCCGCCTCCGTCTACTGACGAATTATCCAGACAATCCGAGCGCTAGGAGCCGCCTCCATCTATGGTTATCCAGACTACCTATCTCAAGGAGCCGCTCCATAGGGTTGCTCATGCGGAATCGTTAACCTTTCATGAAGACAAGGTAACGATCTTGCCAACCATGGCCTTCTCAATCCCCTTTAGCCTGTGATAGCACTAAACGGCGGACGAGGCATCAATTATCTTTTAATGTGATTCTACCCACCCCCTAGTTAATTATTTAAATTATCACTTATTAATTTCACTCTAACGAGGGCTATCCTGGCGCCCCTTTGTGCGCCGACCACCCACTTAGAGCCACTCTCTCTCTCTAGACACTCAAAACATAAAACCAAAATCCAAGGGTTGTACAACATAACAAGAACATTATATCACAACAGAGCAGCATGCAAGGCATTACCCATCTTGCCATAAATACATAATCAAAATCTCCATGATTCTTGTACAACCCTTTCAAAAACATGAAACCAAAACACTTGCCACAACAAGGGCACATAAAAGGAGGAACATTAACCAATAGTAAAATAAACCTCTGGAAGATTCTCATAAAGTTACACTAGGGTTTCCCCATCAAAGAACTGACAGCAATAATTGCAAGACCTCAAAGAACTATTTCCAATATAAATATAATGAGAAAATACACCAAAATAAGATCAACAACTCCACTCAACAACACCAACAACTTCGATACGAACTAAATCGAGAATCCAAGGGAAACCTCTATTTTCTCCTCTCGGAATACCCATAATTCAAAGAACTTTTCAATTTGACTCATCAAGTAGAACCATCAATCATGACAAAGTTAACATTAACCAATTTGCCACTTAGGTAAAGAACAAAAGAACACATACTGGTTCCCAACGAATAGCAACATAAATAAAATGAGAGAAAAACTCCAACTCAAAAATCAACTCAGGAAAAGTCACATTAAAAGAATCCATAAAACCACACATTCTAATAATATATCCATTCATTCAATAAGAAGTAACTTGAAACATTTTAAAAAGAACATTAGTTTAAAGATCAATCATTTCCAACATTTAAGGATATCACAATATTATGAAGTGAAGATAAAATCTAATGGTTTAAGCCATAAGACACTATTCACAAGTATACTCTTCCAAACACAAATTAAAACAATCATGAACAATAATACGGGTTCCCATTCTACACACATAATTACATACAAGGACCATTAAACACATCAACCTTGAAGAACACTATCATAAAACACTTACAATGAACAGGCCATCGAGACATTTCCATAAATATCCCACAAATCACACCCATCTTAAAACAATTACATAACACTTAAACCAATAATCAAAACACCTTGTTTAAAACAACAATCACTCACACCTTATAACCATAAAGACATTCCTTTAATTTAGGCATTATTTCAATGTTCTTACTTTAAGGTATCCACTTAATTTAATTAAAAGAATATTTACTACAAATTATATTTAAAATAACTATATCGTTTATAAGATAACCAACTCCATCGACTGTTTAATATGAATCCTAATTATAACTTTAAAATGTAATACTAAGATGACAATTCTATAAATTACAACTTTATTATAATCCTAAGGTGACGATACTAATAAATTATTTCACATAGTAGTTTGATAAATAATTATTATTCACAGACTCATTAGATAACAAAAAAGGTAAAAACATTTAACATTTAATCAGTATCATTTAAATTAATTAACCTATGAACCTGGGATTTATCCTCACTTAAAAATAACTTTATCATTTAACCTTCAAGTAAAAGAAAACTATGTAAATGTAGAATCACTTATCTCCTTTAGTGAACCCTAAAACTTAATTAACCATATAAACCGATTTACTTTAACTAAATACACAGTTCATTTATCTACAACAAAATTAAATACCTATTTCAATAATGTTTATTCAGTTAAAATCCTTTGTTAAATAATATTTTACTAAACAACCTAGCGAAATAACCATTTTCACTTAAATTATTTACCCAATTCTTTTATTTTCTAAAGCGAAGTCAATACTTCATTTACAAATCAACTATCTAACTAAAATTCTTTATCACCTTTTATTACTTCACTTACCATAAAATTACACTTTTACTTAACTCACTATCTTACCGAACATTCTAACACTCGATTCATATTTTACTTACGAAGAGCAAGCACATACAAAACTCTACTTTTCACTATTTCTAATTTAACTATTCCACTTGGAACTAACCAAAGTAATAATAAACTAATCTACCAATGTTACACAATAAGTTCACATAGGCAAAATGTATTCTTTCATTAAAACCCTATATATATGCATTAATATTTTTCTTTTAAACTTAATTTACTTCAATTCACTTATTTAACTAAATATCTATAAAAATAAGTAATTATTTATTTCAAATTAAAGAGGAAGATATTTATTATTCCAAAGTTACCCAAATAAATACTAACTATTAACAATACAAGAATCTATGTGTCCCTTACATAATTAATACCCAATCTATATATAAATATTTATATACTTATACTTGAAAGAGAAATTATAAATCAGTCTAAAATAATGCAATTACTCTTCCCTTTAATTTATCTTTAATTATCTCTAATTTCCTTTATAAGAATAAAGTCAACTATAACTTAATTCTGTAGCACAACCGAATATTTTCTCAGCCAAAAGTTATCCAACAGAAAGTAAAATAAACCAGCTGAAACAAACTAGGGAAGTGGAGTTATATATCAAATACAAAAAAATATATGAATCTAAAATTCTATAAAAATAACGAAAAATGTATTTCTATATATCCACACAAAGTATTATAATTCATATTTAACAAATATAATAAGAAATAAAAATAGATCTATAGATAATAAAAATATTCAAATTCAGTGTTATTATTTTCTGTCAATCATCTAAAAAAAAACAAAACGAGACCTAATTCATGCACCAACAGCTTAGAAAGATAATAGCAGAAAATAGAAAATAACAGCAGTAAATTATTACAGCTTCGAAAAGTTACAGCTGGGATGGGTTGCCAATGGTTCAGGGAGACTATTTAATCCTGTACAACGCCTCAACTCTAAATGCTGAAACTGCGGTAGGCTGCCAAGTATACTAGAAAGTGAATATTGAAATTTGGAAATATCGCCATCTACTTGCATTATTATTAAATCACAAATGTTATCCGCAAGACTAAGGGTGAAAGAAAGGTGAGGTGCAAATACGTGACTTATGAGAATTTCCTGCAGAGTCTACCCATTTTTTTTTTATCAGCTTGCATTAATATTAAATTTATTAAAACAATAAATCTTTATAGATTAAAATTAGATTAATCTTGTTAAATTAATTTTATTTTCTTTATATCACCACTTAACTATGACTCTCAATGGATGGTAATTATTATCATTATTATTCAAATTTTATTTAAATTTATTTTATTTTATTTTCTTCTGTTTTGACATCAATTTCGGTAAACATAAATTTACGTTGATTTTATTAACTGTTCTACTCGGTGAAAGAAAAGGCCATGACATCCCTAAACAAGGGTTTCTTCAACAATTACATGCCCTAAGATAAATCAATTACACTAAATAAAACATAAACATACAACAATCCAAATAATTGCATAACATATACCTAATATATTTACAAGCCATATACTTCTAAAAACTGAAACGTGACTACATCTTATCAAATGACTATAATTTCTTCCAAGAATCTGAAAAAGTGCATCAAAATTGTAGCGGAAAGAACATGGTTATAAAAGGACATACAATTTATTGAGGTTGAAGGATGGATCAGCCATAACAGAAGCAGTTACGCCTAAAACTTTTGCTGCATCTTCAAACCCTTGGTCAGTGCAGAAGCGAACAAACAACATAACGACATTCAAATAAGAAAGTGCTCTCCAATTGGTTGACAGAGAGAACTCTCCCTAAATTTTTCTTGCCTCTTCTTAAAGAAAATACCAAATTCTCCGTTCAACCGCCCTAACTCCTCTTTCTCCCCCGTAAAAGATTTTCAAAAATAACTAATTTTTATTTACCCACTTTAATTAATCATTACTTTATATATTTATTTATTTAATTTCAACCAATAACTTCTTTTGTTTTAAATTACTTCCACTTAACTCTAAATTTTAACTAAAACAAATTTTCATAAATAATTAACTTTTAATTAAAATATAATTCAATAAATATTTTTACCATAATTTATTTACAATTTTAATATTTAATCCTCTTTAATATTTTATCACTTTTAAATTTATTAATTGAATTTAATCATTAAATGATAATTACCTTTCCTCATTTAATCTGATTATTTTAAATAACTAACTCCCAACGATAATTAAATTGACCTTTATTATTGAATCTAATTCTTTATTTAATTCCAAATAAAACAGGTAACCTTATAATTAAATTAATTTTATTAATCAAATCCAAACATATTATTAGTGTTACCTCATAACCTTAAATTTAAATTAAATAATAAAATCACCACATCATCATGACATTACCAACAACAACTTACTTAACATCAACGATGACCGAAACGGAGGGCACTACAACATATATACATACATATTATAAATAAAAATAAGTTGAACAATTTTTTTATAATGAACATACAATATAAGGTACAAATAATGTAACATAAACAAAAATACTTACTAAATATAGTTATGCATATTAATATAATAGAGCTATACATAAACATATTATAAATGCCTATATAAATAAGCTTCTATAAACTAGATATATAAAAGCAAACATATAAGAAAAACCATAAACAAATATGTATGCAAATATATTTGCACACTATAATTCTACAGGAACATACATATATAAAGAGATTCATTATCATATCTAGTTAGCCGAACACCTTTCTAGGATTGACCTATTCATACCTAGCTTAAGTTTAATTAGGTTTCTTTTTCTTTTGTCTCACTTCATATGGTTGAGACATGTGTACTTCTCATGACTTGAGGCACCTATTGACATCATCTCACACACTTGTCAAGTGAGTTCATAAGTGTTTCATCTTTGGAGGGATAGTCAAAATTTCACTCCACTTTCTCACCTCTTCATCCTTGTCTATATGTGTAAGGATTGATCATTGTATTATACACTCTTCATTTTATATTTGATAGACATACTATTGTGCTTATTTCGTTCACTTGTGAAAGTTTGTTTCATGATCCTATCTTAGAATTCTCCAACAAAAACCAAATAAATAAATATAACCAATACAAAAATAAACACAAAAAAAACATACATAAAAAACAAAAGTATGAACCTATTATATATAAAGATATAAAATTACAAATATAATATAGTTATACAAATGCAACCATATATGTATACTCATGTAACTAATTAATTTCACACACACACACATAGGTATTTACATAATACAGTTATACAAAAATATATATTTATAAACATAGGACTAAACATATAAATAAATAAATATAACATATGTATGTCTATCTATGTACATGTATATATAAGTGTGCATATGCATACATACATGCATATTATGAATATAAATGTGCAAGTATGTACAAACAAGATAGAGAATAAAAATATATAATGCACCTATAATATAAGGTACATGTAATATAACCTTTGTCACAGAAGTGTGTACCCTTGTTGAGCTAATAGAATCACTCAGCCACCTCATGAAACATGAGATGATTTGCCTAAGTGTGGGCTTAGATAATGGAGATCAACCTATAGAGAGGGCTGATTCCTTTGATGCTTCTCTTAATTTTGATTTTGTCCTAATTTAGTAATTCCTATTTTTGCCATGGAAAAGGAATAAAAGACTCAAAATGGTGAAGACTAAGTCTTCAAACTCTTTCACATACAATACTCAATAAGAAGATGTTTTATGTGTCACACAACCTTGCTATTCTGTCTTATGTTCTAAGTTATTTTTTCCAAAATATGACCTATCTTTGCTGTTTTAGGAGGAAAACAAGTCTACTTCCACAACCAAATCAAATAATATAAGCATTTTATAAATAATAACCAACTCATAAAATAGTTATAGGTTTTTTAGGTGTTTGATCATGCATGTTTTAGAGGTTTTAATATAAAACACAAGAAAAATTGCATACGATTCATCAACACACACCATAAACCAATAAATGAAGGTGAAAACCTATTCTTTTATTGATTTCCCATTCCATAAATAGTTTGAAAGATGATCTTTTCTTTGATTAAAAATTCTCGAAACTTGTGAAATATTACAATGTTTTTTAATATCAAGACTAGAATTTATGAGTTACAATGCACAATATAAGTAGAAAGAACTTTTTAAGTTAGAATAATTTTCTCGAAAATGCAAGAACTACTCTCCAAAGAAACTAGGCATGCCTTTTAGTCCAGAAAAGTCTCCTTAAAAGCAAGAACATACTTGAATACCAGAGTGACATGTGTCTTCTCATTGCTGGGTCAAAGTTTCCTTCACTTGGGCACCTACCATGAGGAGTCTTCAATGTTGAATTTAATGTGTAGTTCTAGCTAGGTGTTGAGGAAGAGAGTGGTATGACTTTCAACTCCTAGATGCTTACAAAAGTGGGCGACTTGATTAAATTATCTCCTATATCTTCTCACATGCCTTCCAACTCACCAATTGATCCCTATATGCTTGCAATTGTCCATAAGTCCTCCAAACTACCATGACCAACCTCTCCCTACTTTTAGGTCATGTGAATTGTGTCTTGAAGATAATTAAATCCATTAAGAGGGCGTAAGAGAAATTTTAATTAAAACATGTTTCATCCATTAGTATCTTCTTGGCTTTATCTTTTCATCATCTATCAAGATGCCATACACATTTACCTTTCTATTATCCATCTCAATCTACCATTTGGATTCACTATATTTTGTCTTGTTAGAGCTTGAATTCACATCAATGCTATCCTCTTGTCATATGACATAGTCATGGTCATAGTTACTTTCCCTCTTGTCATGTACATGTTTGCAGTGTTTGTAGAGATTCCCCTAATGTCTAATTAACTAATGTAGATAGAATACAAGCAACCTAACAGATCTACATATACCATACCAAATTAAATAGTTCATTGTTCAAAAGGGGGCTTCATTAAATTGTTATCCAGGGAATCGTAAACTTGAGATAATGTTGGTACTATATATGTAGTTGAGAATCTTATACTTTCTTAATTGACCGAGTAAATCTAATTGAACAAGAGTAAATTCATCTAAAAGATTCCTAACATAAAATAAATCCTATGTAAAGAACAAGGTAAGCAAATACTAGTTACTCTAAATAACCTTAAGAATTGCTATGGGAACTTATCTTTTCATAGACCTTAACTAGCAACTATGTTGCAACCTGACCTAATTTAAAACCAATTATTAATCAGAAACTTCAATTTAGGAATCACAATATAGCATTTAACATAATGTAAATTGGAAACTATAATTCAAAAGATACAATTTCTAGTGTCATAAAATGTACACCTCTACATTTTCACACTATATTTGCATCCCTTTAATTAATTGGAATTAATTAAGCCTTTAATTGGCCCAATTATGCATTCACAAGCCTAATTATTTTTTGTTTTTTGAAAGGGAAACCCACATCTAATCAATGCCTACACTTAACTACACATCTTGGAAAATGTGTGTCCTAGGTTTAGGGCCTAGAAGCCATTTTCCCAAGGGCGAATAGGTCCTGCTTAACTCTTGGATCTGATTTTTTAATATATTTTTTTGCAGAATTTTAATATTCAAAATTCAAGTTGCAAAGGTCGGTGTGTGGTGTTTAATTGTTGGGTAATTAAGGAAACACCTATAAATACAAGGTCTTTTTATCAATTCAAATCCTCTAGCATTAAGAAAGCTTTCACAAGAGCAAATATTATTGCCAAGACCATTGGAGAGTAGATTTATTAGTCAATTATTGCAACATTTAAGATCCTATCATGATGTTATGATTTATGTGTGTTCATGCATGTTTTTGGAGCTAACATTGTGATGTAGGTTTCGAATGTCAAGCAAACATTCAAGCATCAAGATCTATTAAGCAATTAAGATATTTCATGCAAGATCCAATACTTGAAGTGATGTCTTAGAATTCATTCCTCTAAGGGAAGCCATTAAAGGGTCTGGTGAGGTGCAACAAGCTTTGTTCATTCATCGATTACTTCATTTTATCATTATTTCATTATCAAGGTTTAATTACCAATCGAGGGTTTGACCAAGGAAAACCCTTATCCACCAAAAACAAACCTTTTTCTCCTCTCTTTGTATTTGTAGATTTGCAAGTGAAGAAGGATTGAAATTGGATCAAAAGTGCAATTTTGCAAAGTTTTCAAAGTTCATCAAAGTTGTTAAGACACGAAAACTCACCTATAGGTTTTATTTTCAGCTTTCTGACAATCAAACCTAGGGGAATCAAAATCTTGGATTTGGGATCTGAGGACTACAAAAAGAATTTTTAGATCCCTATACAAAGACCCATTCGCCCCTGAGTGAATATGTCCTTCAACAGAGCCTGAAACCCATTTTTGGAGCCAGGTACAAACCATCATAACATTCTTAGATCTGCAAGTTAATGGTTGTCTTCGTAAGTATTATCATAATACTTCATGTTTCAAGTGATAGATCTCATAGGTTTGATTTTTAATGCACTTTATTCTTCTCCTAAAACTGTTGTTCAATCATTTTCTATCATAAGGAAGTTTAGGAAGCATAGTGTCCAAACCCAGGGTTGACTCACCTTAAGGGTTGCACGTCAATTCTAATAATTTGTGGCTCTATCCCTCTTCCTAATGAGCAAGGAAAATGAAGATTTGTGATTAGGTGGACACCCCCTTTTTCTTTTGGAATAGGTCCCTCATTTTTAGGTCTCCTATCCATCTCCCACCCTTTTCCTATGTTTCATTTTAGTGAAATCGACATTGTACATCCTAAATTCTAATTTGGAGACATTCAAATCCCTAGAACTAGATTTTCATTAGTGTGCTTTGCATTTCATTTAGGGTTTAATTTTGCATGTTTGCATCACTAAAATTCATTAAAAAAAAAAATTGCATTATTTTGCATACATCTTGCATTGTTGTCACATCAGGAGTGTTTTTCAGTAATTTAGATTCAAATTGGTGTAGCCACAATAGGAGGGTCCTCAAGGAGAACAATCCAGACCATGCAAAAAGAGTAACACAATGGAAGAAACACAGAATATGGAGGAAAATGCAGATGTAAATATTCTCATTAACAAAAATCTCAGTTACATTCAACTGACAGCATTCGGGCTTACAAAATCGGCTCATAGGCCTAATAAAATACACCACATTCTAACATGCTCCTATGCGAGCGAAAATATTACATAGCAAAACCTTATTATTCTTCTAGATTGGATTCTACTTGATTACTAGCCTCCTAATGATCTATTACAAGCTTTATATCATATCTACATTTTTGGAATCATCTGCGTCAGCCAAAGATCATTACATTAACCAAGGAAGGAAAATGTAACACGCGCATGAATAGATTGGCCTCAAATTTGAATTACTCTACAAAAGGTACGTAAGATGAAGTGTGAACCTATACTGAAGGTCGAGAATACTCCATGAAACAATAAAAAACACACTGTTAAGATCTGCAAGTCACAGGGATGATCCATAACGATTAAACAAGCTAAAAAGTTTGAAATTATTTCGATGCTAGAGTTCAAGAAACTGTCAAGAATTCTAACTTTCTGAAAAAAGATCCAATCATGCTCAAATCTTGGAACAAGGAAAATGAACATGTAGATGATGTAATCCAAGATCCACAAGGCCTGGTGAGCAAAGATGATGAATCCACCAACATGAATTGAGCAAGAACAAAACAAGAACACAACTAAAAGAAAATATTTTTGGTTGATGCAAGATTGCCAAGAACCAAGGATTCTCATGCATCAGACATCTGGGGTTAATGAAAAGAAAGTCCCTCACTTTGATGGGGCCAAAGGAAAACTAAAGCAATCTACCTCAACTTGAGAAATCCAAGAAGAATCCTCCACTGGTCTACCTTTCCATTTCACAAGATACTCTTTGTACTACCTTCCTTGAGTCTTCCTCCCATCTCTGAAATCCAAAATCTCTTCAATCTCATCTAAATGCTGTTTAGGAAATTGACTCTCCAATTCTACTTTATTGTCTTCACTGAATTCTGCTTCATGATACTGATATAGATTTGCAATGTTGAATATAGGTGATATACCCATACCTTCTAGTAACTCCACTTCATATGCATTTCCTGAATCAAACTTCTACAAGATCTTACAAGGTCAAAACTTCCTCATCTTCAACTTATTGTATGTTCCAACTGGAAATATCTCCTTCCTCAAATATATGATCACTTCATCTCCAACTTCAAATTCCTTATGTCTCCTCTTTTCATCTATTTTCTCCTTATACTTCCAGTTCATGTCTTCCAATTGTTGTTTCACTTGAATATGCAACTTCTTCATGTGTTCTATGAATTCTTCTACTTCTTCACTCCTCTTATCTTCCATATTGATGTCTCTCAACTCTGATATACCTCTAGGATGAACTTTAGTAACAATTTTGAAAGGTGTCTTTCCCATAATCATGTTCACTAAATTATTGTCAGCAAAATTTGCTTGTGCAAGGACTAAATCCTAGCTTCCGGTCTTCTCTCCAACTAGGCATCTCAAAAAATTCCCTAAACTCCTGTTTACTACCTCTGTCTTGTTGTGTAGTTTTTGCACACATGCCCCATTAAAAGCAGGGACCCTTTTTCGCTTTGGTTTTTGGTGTCTTGGCCCTTTCATTTTGAGGTTTTATTTTGACTTTGGCATGTGATTAAATGTTTATTTTAATTGCCTAAGTGATCCCCCTAAGTTATTCATTGAAAATATTTGATTTTGGGTGAATTTTGGGTTTTCACCCTGGTTCGGGACTTTCCACCCCAGCCGGATTTTCCCGGATCCTGCTTGGACTCCGACTGAGCATTGTGGTTCAGATATTTTCAGTCTTCCTGGAATTCAGTGTGGGCCGGATTTTTCCAGATTCCGTCCTATTGTGGGGTTCCCAAATTTTCCTGGCTGTCTTGTTGGCAGCATTAATGTTTTCGTACAAGCTTTGAGCGATGTATTTAATCGATCTTTGAGGTCTTTTATGACATTATGATTTTTGTTTGCCATCGATTGAGCTAAGGAGCTTGTTCTTGAGAGTGTTTGATTTTATTTGAGGCATTTGAGTTTGAAGTTGCTCGATTTAAGTGGTGATTTTTGGTCCATTCCTGCCACTATTCTTTGTGGACGCCATTAATTTTGCATTTGCTTTTTCTGAGATTGATTTCCGCTTCATAATGGTATGTTTTTTATTTCCTTGCTTTTAATTGATGATTGTGGATAAGGCTTTGGTGTTATAAAGTTTATTGGTGTTCGAATTCTTGAGTATTTGATCATTTCATGATTAGGGCTGCCCAGTATTGATTTATTTGTCATCTCCCAAGTGAGTTTTGAGGCCCTTTGTTTATTTGCATTTTGATGTATCTTGTGTGGGAGCCATGATTTTCCCCTAGTTGAGAATTAGCAATTGAAACGTTTAAATTCTGAGCTTGCATGTGCGTTAATGGCGGGTGTATAAGGTTTGAAACTTAGGGCATCACCATTTAACCCTAGTTCACCTCCCAATTGGCCTAGAGTGCTAATAAAATCCATAGAGGGCCCAGATAAAACTTGTCTCAAGCTTAAATCTTTGAAATTCATGATCAATTTGGTGTTCTGGGAAAAATCGTTATTTAACGCCGATGTTCGGGTTTCGTAGATTTGCAAAGTGTCTCTGCCTTCGCGGAAATCCGTCTTTGGTAGATTTTCCTGAAATCTAGTGAAATATGATGGAATGTGGAATAGCATGATGTGTTAGTGATTTTTAATGCATTTTATGATTAATTCATGCTATCTTATGATCTCCTATGTGGTTTATTGATTGATAATGATTGGATTTAATTATTAGTAGGTGTTTTCATGATTATTCCGCTGGAATCTATCTAATCCAGAATTTCCTGAAATTCCTCCCTGGCTCAGATTCTGCGGATGGTCCTGAAACCCGAAGTTCATCAAGATCATTTTATATGAGATTCAGTGACATCTTGTTTATATGGGGGATCATTCTAATGATGTTTTGATGAATTAAAATTGGTTTCCTATGGTCTTTATTATGTTTCCTTTGTCAAGTGTAGGCTGAGTCTAGCAAGGTAGTGATTGGGTCTTCCATGTCTGAAGCAGAGAAGATTAAAATGGACATCAAAAGTAGAATTCCTGAGAGTAAAATGACATCAGTCTAGTCTGAGGTAACTGATACAAATTTTGGCCTCTGGGACTATGAGGAGTTTAAAGGTGGAATGGCAGCTGAGGATCTTCCTTTGGTGGCTAGGAGAATGAAGGAGTCAAGCTTTTCACATGTGGCTGGTTTCCCTTCCACGGTGCAGTGTTATGAGCTTGTCCTCAAATGTGCAAGGCACTATGATCAAGATACACAAAGAATTATTGGTCCTCAAGGGAGAGTTTTGGTGAATCTCAATCCTGTTTCTATTGCTCAGACTTTTGATATGCTGGATAGATCTCATGTGGTGGCATTCAACATGAAGGCTGCTCAGGAGTACTATGATGAACAAACTGTTAAATCTCAATAGCTTATCAATTCCTAGCTAGAGAAGCCCAAGTTTCATTATTCTAAGTTACCTAAACAACTATTTAGGGCAAAATTCAAGAAGTATTATGATGCCATCACATTGCTCAGCAGGGTGGTTGGATTGAAGAATGCTGGCATGTTTGAAAATTGGATGTTCCATTTGATTCTGAGGATGGAGTAGGAGAATACTGACTACCATTGGGCAGGTGTCATTAGCAGAGTGATCCATGAATAGTTGTCCAATGTGTTGCAAATGAAGACCTTCACAATGACCTCATACTTGGTCTATGCTCTTGCAAGGTTTCATCCATACAAGGTGTTGAGTACTAGAGGCACCTTTGCACAAGATATTATCTATGAGGTTTACCCTCAGTTGCATTTGGGAAGCTCGAGTTATAGGAGGGTGAATGATGCATTCACCATGCACATCACCAAGTTGCTTCATGGAGCAGAGCAAGTGAGAATTTTTGACCAAGCCAAAGAGTTAATCAAGAAGTATGGGGTGTGGTTTATTCAGTTCCCAACCTTCTCATACATCCAGATTGATGGTTTCCAAAGGGCCCCTTTTAGACTTCCAAGGTACCCTACTGATCACATTCTACTTTTGGAGGTCACTCGACAGATATGTGACTTCGATGCTATTGTCAAAAGGGACAAGCATAAAATTGGTTTTGGTGGAGATTTACCATTAAGGATTGGCACTGGAGAGGCTTGTCCTTCCATTGGTTCTGCCCAAGCTTCTGAGGAGGAGATGAGTGCTCTTGGCTTGTCCTTTCATTCCAAGAGGTCCAGGTTTGACATCACAGGTGAGGCACAAAAGAAATCCAGTAGAGAATACAACCATAAGGTTGATTTGGAAGACTACTGGGCTAATTGTAGTGATGAATTTGAAGTTAGGAAGAAGAAGTTTTCTCGACTACCAGTTGAATCAATCTGATTATACAATGTGAGGGTAGTGCCTGATCAGCTTGAGGATGATGGAGACCTGATTCAGGATCATGCTTATGAGGCAATAAAAGATAGGGCAATTGGTGATGTGGATTGGCTAGAAGAAGAAAAGACATAACTAAAACAACTGATGGATCTAGTCACCAAATTCACTATAATGTGGCTGAGGCACAAACTATGGGAGTTAGAGAATGAAGGTGTACAATGCACCTATGAGTTGATGGGAGATTTGGACCCTCCACTTCTGAAGAGTCAATTGAATAGGATCCTAAGGGCAAAGGTAAGCTGGATTCTCCATTCAAGATCAAGATAAAAGGTGTTCAGGAGGAAGAAGTCTAGGAAATAGAAAAGCAAAGAAAACCAATAGCTAAGAAAAGGTCAAAGACTAAGTGGTCTAAACAGAAGGAAACTGAAAAGGAAGGTTCTAAGGTTGATGTCCCTATGCCCAAAAGGAGAAGTCATAAGATTTTCATAGAAGGCAAGCTCCAAGGTAGGAGAAGAGGAAGTTACCCCACCGATGGTAAATGTGGAAAGTTCAGAAGAGAAGGCACGAGTGTACATAAGGAGGTCTAGGACTCCTTCTCCCAAGGATAGTGTGCCTAAAACAAACCTTCCTCCAGTTGTTTCTCATGAGGAGCAACATGATGATGTTCCTTCTGCCCATGAGGCTCAAAGTGAACCTGGTGAATCCAAAGAAGTTGAAGAATATCTAGATACAAAAGGGGAGGAATTTCATGAAGGTGACATTTATAGTGCAAAAGCAGAAGTAGAAAAGGTAATGTAGTCTCCCTTGGTTGCATATGTAGAGCCGCCTATTGGAACTGAAGAGGTTAAATAGCATCCAAGAGAGGAGTTGGCATAAAAGATTCCATCCCCTGAGCATAAAGAGGATCATGTTGAAGAGAAGGAGAGCCAGACAAGTGAGACTCCTAAGAAGCAGGGTTTGAGTGAAGAAGCACCTAAAGTTTAATAGGAAGAGGAGAAATAGACTGATGTGCAATTGGAATCCAATGTTCTATAGTGGTTAGACAAGGAGATACGAAGAAAAAAGGTTGTTGTGGAGAATACCCCACCCAACTGGAATGAGCTGCTAGCCAAGATTGGAAAGGATAAAGGTAAGAAGAAGGCTAGGGTGATCTCAAAGATCGAGAGGGATGAAGTTCATAACAGAGTTGTCCACATTGCAACTCCTGCCCAGGATAAGAATAGAGATGAGGTAGCTGCAAAGGATTACAATGTACAGACTTTCAATTTGGGGCCCACTTCTGTTGAGAAGGACATTGAGGATTATCAAAGTTTTAGTGTAGTCATCTTGGGAAGATTGAGGAAGGAAATAAAGACTAAGAAAGAGTTAAAAAAGGAAAATGAGAATCTCAAGAGGTGCTTGGAGGATCTAATGAAACCCTTGCAATCCATTAACCCCACGGTTTCTGCTGCGAATCCCTTGCCTTAGGAAACTATCACCGCGCTCGAAAAGATGAAGGCTTCCACTCTTGCCACTGAAAATTGGCTGCAAGAGGTGCGAACCAAAGGAAATGAAGCCATTAAAGATATTTTGTCAATAGGG
Organism: Sequoia sempervirens; assembly: GCA_007258455.2. Lineage (NCBI taxonomy): Eukaryota > Viridiplantae > Streptophyta > Pinopsida > Cupressales > Cupressaceae > Sequoia > Sequoia sempervirens. The sequence goes on from VDFB02298073.1 coordinate 60,558, forward strand.
AAGGATGCTATTAGGGTGGTTGACTGGTTGAAAGAAGTGTTAGCTCAGGACAAAGAAGATATAGATCTACTGCAGAAAACCAAAACTATCATGGAGTACACCAGGGATAGGCTAGTAAGTGATAAAATTCTTCCTTCCTCTAGAGCTGCTGAACCTTGGGAGTGTTTTGAAGCATTACAGATCAGGCAGAAGGTTTTGAAGAAGATTTACAAGTAGAGGAGGCAGATTGATGATACCGTAGTTGGTGTTTACAATGGATCGATTGCTTTCTTTGAGATTATGACAAGGAGGAGAAAGATTGCCCCTAAGTATTTGAGTTTGGAACAGTTGAGGAAGTGGTGGCATGATGTTTATGCCCCAATTAATGATGATTCTATTTCTGAGCACCAGTTGGATGATGCGGCCACCTACATTACTGTCATTGATAAGTACTTAACATATAAGGTGGATTGGAATAAGTTGGTGAAGCATTCCAGGGAAGAAATTGCATCAATTGAAAGGCAACTTAGGGTTTTTCCTTGACCACTTGTGGCTGACTTGGATAGGGTGCTTTTGAAAGTTCATGAAATGCTGGATTAGAATAAGGACAAAGGGGAAGGTAGTTAATGATGGGCTACATCGATATTTATGCTTCCCTATTATTTTGACATGCATTGGTCTGAGTTGCATTGGAGATCCCAGGCCGACATGGGTGAAGTTCATGCATTTAATGCATATTTTATTTTATTTTGAATTTCTCTTGGCCGACTTGTTGTGCCTAATTATTATTGTAAAATCCTATCTAGGCTGACATGTTTTGGGGGTT
>VDFB02298074.1:0-22647 GCA_007258455.2 Sequoia sempervirens
GATATCATGGAGAGTTTCTAATCCTTGATGTTGGATCTTTGATATTAATCTTGTTGGTTCTCTTGGTATTGAGTATATTGGTCATTTTTTGGGAGCTTCATGATAACCATGTGATTTAGGAGCTTGGCATATATTGATTGGTTTTAGGTGCTCATGGATACTTTGAGACATAGGTCAGGCTAGGAGATCTCTTAGAATTAGAGACACACGTTGAGATGGATAATCTTTGAGGAGGTTTCGATAGGAAAGTTTGAGGAGCCTACAACTTGGTTAGACATGATTTCAACATGGACCTATGATGAGATTGTTCTTATATTTTTTGTGATGACTTGGATATCTTGGAGGAGCATCCTCATTCCCCACTCTTGATATACTCAACATTTTTTCATTTGAAAGGCATTGCCCATTCTTGTTTTTGAATGCATTATGTTTCATGCTTTTACTTTTTCATGGGAATGAGTGCTGAGTCATGGTGATTGATTTTGAATGACTCATTTGAGGATTATTTAACATGAGTTATTTGATGCTTTCTCTTCTCATTCAAATAGATATTGAACTATGGTTTTCTAGTTCTAGAGGGTTCATTTGAGGAGTATTGGTATGTTTATCTCCTTATGCATTGTGATTTCATTCATTGATGTTGAGTATATGAGATGTTATTGGGATTATTCCCTTAGTTTTTATGCATACATCTTGGTCAAGGTTAGATGTGGATAATGCTATTCTCTTTAAGTTTTTAAATTATAGAGGAGATCATACTTATCACAACTTAGAATATAGAGGTGTGTGTAGAAGAAAATTCTACATGTTTTTATTTATAGGTTTTCTCTTTGGTTTTACCCTTCTTTCTAGATGTTTGTATTCATATGATATTGGATTTGAGGTCTTGTGTGGATCTATGGTGAATACTATGTGGTCATGCATTGTTCATTATTCTTTGGTGACGAAATGGAGGTTCCTTTATCTCTTTCTTGTATTGAATGTGAAGAACTTGGGAGAGCTATGGAGACTAGTGCCGAAGTTGTATTTGTGGTATATTTGTTTGTAGGATTTACATACCATTTTGGATGTTCCTTGATACTACATGATGTTGATTACACTCTCTATGTGATGTTATTGGTGGATATTTTTATGTCTTGATCATTTTCATATTTGACATTACCTATGCAGTGAGAGTTCCTAGATGTGTATGTTCATTATATGATAGGTTTGACACTTGGAGCTTGTGATTGCATTTTATGGGTTGTATATGTTGATGGTATGATGTTAACTTGTTATGATTTATATACCTTTTAGGTATGGATAGTTGGATGAATTAGAATTTATTGTGGGTGCTATTTCAACTATGGTGATTATTTCTTGGCAATTGTTGATGCATACTTGTTACCTTTGGATAAAGTGTTTGTATTTTGGGATATTGGTTCGAGGTAGGACTTATGCTTCTTTGTGATAGTTAGTGTGGAATATATTTGGAAGGATTATTATCTTTGTGTATTGGCATTATGGAGGATGAGAGCATTCATGCTTGAGATGGTGCTCACCTTGATTCTTGTTGTAGGTATCTTGATGGAGCACATAGAGAAATTTGATTCCTTGATGGTATATGTGGCTATAGCGATTTTTCTCTTGTTGATGTTTGAGTTTACTTGTTTACCCCTTATGCAACATATCAAACAAGTGGGATAATGTTAGGAAAATGTGTGTTGTCCACCTTGCATAATGTTATAATGTAATTTAATATTATTTGTGGTGCTCCTAGGGGATCTAGGAATACATGCATCACTTGGGGTTAGCATTCTTGGGGCCACTTTATGAGTTGTATGTAACATTGGGCTACATATTTAATATTAGGAAAAAATAGTACCTAAAAATATATGTGGGGGTTGATGGTTTTGCAAGCTCATGGTATTAATAACGTAGTTTTATGTAATACCAATTGGTGGTTTTGTGCAAGATTATGTCTATAAAAGCAATCACATGGGTAGTTGTCTAAGGTTGACTAGTTGACCATTTTTGCTAAGGGGTATAGAGCACCTTAATGAGCACACAATGATACCAAGGGGGGGGGGGTAAATTAGTATCTAACAATCTTTTACTTTTCAAAACTTAACCAATCACAATAAAAACATTCAAGTAAGATCTAGAAATTAAGAACATAATGAGAACACCGATTTACGTGGAAACCCTTGTGGGAGAAAACCACAACAAAATATTGCTTATATATATTAATCTTCTTCTTCTTGTAGACTTCGACCTACTATTAAAGTCTCCAATCTCTACAAAAATTGAGCTCCAACTTAGCAAGAGGCTCCAACCTCTATTTGATAGGCTTCAACCTATTGGAGGCTCCAACCCCCACACAAAAACTAAGCTCCAAACTAGCAAGAGGCTCCAACCTCTATTTGATAGGCTCCAACCTATTTATCCTTCAATGGATGATATAGTATGCTTCTTCACATGATATTCTTCTAGAAAATTGGATTACAACTCACACAATATTCTCTTTCCAAATTTGATCACTATCCACACAATAACCTTATTTTATAAATTTTATTATTGTTATGCACAATCTTCCTTTCAAATCTGATGACTATCGTGCACAATATCACTTTACAATTTTGATCCAATCTATGCACCAATATTCTCTCACAATTGATCACAATCATGACATTATTTTCACATAATTTTTTCCTCTCTATCTCTTTTCAATATGCTCTTTTACTCAAAAATATATCATTAAAATTATTCTCTATGCTTAATCACCCATTCTTTTTATTTGAACACATCAAAATTTGACTCATTTTTTGTTCTTTTTTCTTCCTCTGGATCTACTTTTATTCACATAATATTTATTGAATTATTACTTCTTTTGACTCCCAAACCATCATCTATTTAAATCTTCTCCACACCTCTTCCAAAGAGAAGCGACTTCATGAATAGATACATTCTTTCACAATAAATAAATACCTCTTTTGTAGATTTCACCTCTTCTTTACCCAAATCGCACTTCTTTACTAATTATAATTTTTTTTCTCACTTTACACTTAATTAATTACTATCTTTCACATATATTATTTTCATTTTACAAACTTGGTGCTTATTTATATGAATCATTGCTCCGTAACACACTTGTTACCTTAAGCACTTCTCAACATTTAATTAACTTGGGCGATCAATATAGATATTTCTTTGAAACACATGGTGGTCGGCTAAATTAATAGATAATAATTTTTCTTAGTGAGTCAGCCAAGATTCATAGTAAATATTCTTTATGAAGACTAAGCGTTGCCTTAGAGGTTTATTTAATTGTTGTTCTTAATGCATTCATTAATCGTTGCTTCGTTTTGATATATTACTCGCTACTCTTTGTCTATATTAACCAATTCTCTTATTATGCATTAAATGCTATACTTTTTTCATACTTTAATCTTAGGAAATTAAGTTATATTTATGTACCTTGGAATATAGATCGACCTTTTTCTTATATATCTGGAGAGGTTATAAACATTATCTCTTCAAGGGTTTGATGATCAAAGTATGCACGACTATGCTTTATCAACTCCACTACTAAATCATATAACTCTTGAAAGTAGTCTCCACTATAGGTTATATTGAATGGACTTTGATGATTTACTTCATTCTTCATTTGACATTAATGACACCAATATCTTATACTTTCATCTATTCACTAATGTCCATCTTCTTGACATGAATGACAACATTGTCCACCTTTGACATCAATGGAAACATTTCTAACAATCTCCCCCTTTATCATTGATGGAAACAAAATCATAATCCTCTCCTTTTTCTTTTCTCCCCCTTACTCTATCTCTCCCCCTTTGACATCAATGGTAAAGGGACAATTAGTATACTTCTTTCCTTCATGATATTTCTTCCTTTTTTTTGTGATGCTCCCCCTATTTTGAAGGCCCCCCTTTCTCGGGCTTCCCTTTGCTTTAATTTTCTACATTTTTCTCTTTGTTGCTTGGTTGATATGATTCCTCTATAACTTTCAAAAATTTGGATTTTTTCTTAGGTTTGAAACATCAAGGACTTGTTTTGTTATCCATCATTTACTATGCATCTTACAAGATGAAAAATGTCTTCAATTATTCACAAAAGGATATCCCTTTCTTTATTTCTCCCTTTCTCAGAGATTTTCTAATGCTTCCCTTGCTCTAATATTCCTCTTTCTCCAACTCTTCATCTTGACATGTATTCTCTTTTTAAGTCTCCCTTTTTGTAGCTCTTCACCTTTCTATAATTCTCCCTCTTTTTCATTAATGATAAATGAATATTCATTATACCTAGAAGCTATCTTTTGTCTTCTATGGCATCATTATATCAATAAGAATTAGAACATAAGTATAACTATCATAACCTACTATTGTCCATCTCTTTCTTCTCTCATTGTCTCAAGTCTTTTATACAAGACTATTTTCCATATTTCTATAACCTCATCTCTTTCTTCATATTGTCATCAAATTCTTTGTAACATTCTATCATTCATACATGATATTTGATTTCCACTCTTATACATTGAAACATTCTCATGTTATAACCTTCCTCTTCTATGAAAATTTTATTACCTCATTGTTACTATAGGTTTCTATCTCTCACTTGAAGACAATCATAATTTTTTGTGTGTCATACTTATTATTCCTTTGATTCCTAAGTTATCACCATTCCCATTGTAAATTGTCTTTCAAAATGTTTCCATGCATCATTTATCAAGAGTCTTGTCATACATGCTTTGAACTATACTTTGTTGGAATGTTTATAATTTTTACATCTTCTGTTTTGAACCTCCATCATCCTAAGAACATAAGTCTTTTGTGTTATTAGTCATTCTTTAGTTTCTCTTTCTTTTCTCCAATCACATCTTCTCTTTCTCTACTAATTCTTCCTCTTTGATCAATGACAATGGAATGCTTGTATAGAATATGCCTTAGCTAATCAATCTTAAAATGTATTCTTCATGGAGTGAAAATTTGCAAAATAAAATGTCTTTTTTTGTTTTTTATGGTTCAAATAAGGAATAACGTGAGAACAATATAATATGATCGCATTATGCTTTCATGGGGCCAAAAAGTGGGGTGGCTAGTTTTTGGTACCCCATCTTTTTGTACATGCCCATAATGGATGTCATAGAGTAAATATCTAATGGATAAATATCCCCAAGAGGAAAGAAGACTTGACAAGATTCCTAAGTCAAGAAAAAACCCTAGTCATTACTCTATCAAGTGAAATCTAATTCATTGATTGACCAAAGTTAATTATGCAATGATGCCTATCCCTAAAGTTAATTATTGAAATATGAATATTGCCCCTATAAAAAGCTAGAATTGAAATTATGTTAAGTTAAAATTACAAGGAGTCTCACATCCACTAGGATTTTTAGCAATAAAGAAGTGTTAAATCCAAACCTAAGATCATGAGTAAAATTAAATTTATTAATACCCATTGATGGGTTGTAGAATTGCTACTTTAATTAGGGTTATTTCCTTTATTTTGATGATACTTTCATAACATTTCTAAAAATTATCAAACTCTATGTTTAATTATAAAGCATTAGAATTAATTACTAATAAGTTGATAGATATTTGCATATGTATGTGATTACTATTGAAAAGTGATGAAATGTTATGATGAATTGTGTTGATTATAATGAATGTGTGTTGTATAGAAACCAATATGATATGTAACAAGAAGGAAGTAGTAAACCAAAATTAATGGATCGTTGTTGACATATAGTCACAAGAGTCGGTGACATGTAACCAAAGGATTGTGACAACAAAAGAGAGCAATACCTGTAGTTGAGTTAGCCACAAACAACTTGAACATTTAATAATTTCCACCAATCAATTTTCATTTTTGATAGTAAAATAAAATTAGGACTTTATTTCAAAGTTTCCTTTCATGTCTTTATTGCAAAATAATTCTCTTCCTACTTTTAAGGAATATTTGGACCAGTAGTATATAGGAATCCTAGTTTTCTAGATACAATTTATTATATATTTCCAAACTCTACAAACTGAAGTAATTGTAATCTTTCTTTCAACAATTGTGTAGATAATTACCCTATGAAGTAAGAGACTTCTAATACCCAAGAAAGGGCCCTCTTGAGGTATGTTTCTACTCTGTTGTTCAAATTAATAATTAGTGTTTTCTCATTTTACATTAGATTATCATTTGATAAAAGTTATTACTCATAGCTATAGTTGATCAACATTCATTAATTTGTAGATATAATACTCAACCATAACATTAAATTTTAGGAAAAGTTTGAAAATTTTGTATGCTTCTTTAAAATGATTTCCCTTTTAGTTCAGTAAGTTTGATTACTATACTCAACTTCATAGGAGCCCCTATAACTTCTCAACCATACATATAGTACTAACATCATTTGAAGAAACACATCCCTAGTTGACATATAAATGTAAACTCTTATTGTTAATGGTTTATTGATAAAGGATGACCCAATCCATTGGGTAGAAGTGAATGACTTAGTTTCTCCACACCATTAGGTAATAAGGGAGAACATACATCCATAACATTACCATAACATTAAATTTTAGCAAAAGTTTGAAAATTTTATATGTTCCTTTAAAATTATTTCCCTTTTAGTTCATTAAGTTTGATTACTATACTCAACTTCATAGGAGCCCCTAGAACTTCTCAACCATACATATAGTACTAACATCATCCGAAGAACACATCCCTAGTTGACATATAAATGTAAACTCTTATTGCTAATGGTTTCTTGATAAAGGATGAACCAATCCATTGGGTAGAAGTGAATGGCTTAGTTGCTCCACATCATTAGGTAATAAGGGATAACATACATCCATATTTGTAGTAAATTTTATCAAGATCAAAATTGAGTGCTCTAATAAGTTAAAATCTTCAAGGATGCTTATGTCCATGATATTCTATTTTTCATAATATCATAATACTTTTGGAATTAAGAGCATGAGAATATCAAAATTTATAAATTTCTTACATTTAAGGCAAGTGCTAGTGGGTTTTCTAACTATTGATGCCCCAATTGAATCTATATATACTGATATGCTAGAGTCAATATTCATACACATGTGTTCATACATGATGAGGGTTGGATGCTTATTGTTAGTAAGTTCAAACTTGAGTGCATAAATTAGTAAAAGTTAGTAGGCAAATATGTCTATGGAATTCTAGATCCCAAATAAATTAGGATTGATAATATTTTTGTGTCTAAGATGTTGAGATTCAAGAAACCTAAAAAATTGGGTACATGTCATGTATTTTTAATGTTTTATAGTGCATCCATTGAGCCAACAAATCTAAGGCCATTAAATTTTTAGACCTAGAAACCAAATTAAACTAGGCTATATAAAATGCTCTCACATCTATAAGCATAATTAAAGTATGCAAAATATGATTGGGATTTCATGAATGTGAGAATGCACTTATCAGAGTTGTCCACCTATTCTCATACTAATTCTATTAAAATTTGATGGTTCATCCCAAACTAAATCTTGTCATAAGACCTGTCTCTTAGATGTCACCCTATGTTAAGATAAAATAAGTACTTTTTTAGACGTAGACATGAATTTCTAAGCTCAATATTATTATCAAACCCAATAATCCAAGTATGTTAATCAAAAAGAATTTTTGGATGGATTTTGATAAGGATTTATTAATGTTCTAATACTACATTCCTTTATATAACGTGGACAAAAAATAACAAGTTGAATTAAATAAATTATCTATTTTTTGTTAATTCCATTGGGCTTTCCTCTATGGTATTAAAGCATTGTTTAAAACTAAGGGCCTAATGGGCCATTAAGGAAAAAAAAAAGGTTTAACTTTGAGATTGATTATACAACTACTCTATTGATGCAAGTAGTAAGAAAGCTAAATTTCAAAAGTTTCTTTTCTAGTGTATATTATAGTAATCATGCATTACCTAATTGTTAGGGATTCAAATCTGCACCCTAATGCCAAGCTGTGAATGAACATAAAACGTTTGGATGTAACATGGGACTGCTTTCAGGTTGTGGGTGTCCTATTCAAAAGCAGACCTCCAGATTAAGGGTTGGCTTCCCCTTTTGATGCCACCTAATTACTAATTTTTTAGGTAAAGGGTAAGAATTGCATGAAAAATGAACCTAATACTGAAAATATCTAAGGTGATACATCAAAAACAACTAGGACCTAATAACAACCTATCACATTCAAATCAATATCATAAAACTTGGTTTACACAACTCATTTTCAAATGCAGTTCACTTAAGTAATTTATAAGGAGGTCTCTAAACGTATTTTGTAGCTGTTCGCTACCTCATTGAATCCAACAAACACTTTCATAAATAACACAACTTATAAACCGTTAACATACATTCTTTGCTAAATAGATTCCTAAACACTAGACAAGTTTGTAAGGAAAGATAAAATTTCACAAGACAACCGACAACTCGGCTAACAAACATACCATTAAAACATGCAATGAGAAGGTAAAATGCTCTATTTTTGTCAATTGAAAGTGCTTTATCAGATCACGTAAGTCCATCCGAGCCCTAGTCACCTCAGGAAAAACTACTCCAAAACAAAGTTATCCTACTGTTGGAAAGAAAGAACTAACTCCAAAATGCAAAAACAAGCTACTTAAACAAAAAACCCACCAAAACCCCTCACACATGTCCATCTAGAAGGTTCTTGTTAGATGCAACAATGAGGCCAAAAAAGAACCTTCTAAAGTCACTCCAAAATGCCTCAAAAATGGTGAAAAGTCAAGCTCATACTCAAGTCATGCTAAAAGTGTGACAAAACTCCCTCCAAAGTAGCACATGTTTCTCCAAAACAGTCAAATGCTTCACCCCCACACTCTCCTCATGTATGCAAGCCAATCATTTTGTCTCCTAGCTTTGACTCATGCAATATGTGTGTTTTGGAAACACAAGACTCCAAAAAAGGCATTAAAGATAATAAATTGATTAGGTGATTCATAATACATCACTTAATCAAGTTATTTTACATTTCAAAGCAAAGTATAAGAGGGGCCACCATCAATATGAATTACATTACATTTGCAAGTGAAAAATATCAAAGTGATAAGCAAATCACTTAAATGATATTTTTTGTATTTTTGAAACAAGTGCAAAAAACAATAATGAAATGCCAAAATGCTTTCAAAATCATTAAACAAGATCAAATTTTCCAAGGAATTTTGACTATTTCAATCTTCATTCTCAAGACTCCAAGGCCACCTCAGGGTCAACATTTTGATTTGCAAAGGAAAATAAAGCTCAAGCTTACCTATATGGCCAACTCGCACACTCTTGAAGGCATATTCTAAGTGTTCAAGGCACTAATGATGTTCAAGGATCAAAAGGTTAAAAGGCATGACTCGGATTCTTACATACTCCACAAGCGTTTGTTTGAAAAACACTTAGCACCATTTGAAAACAAGGAAAAGACTTAAGGCATAAATGCCTAAGTCATGGACTAACATTCTACCCCATTATGCATTAATATGAGTCTATTTTTTAAAACACGGGATAAAAAATACCATCGACATCTAAATAGGGTCAAACCATAATAATAAAAAGACAAAAACAATGTGAAAGCACCATCATTTTGTCGTTGATCATTCTGGAGAAATGATGCTGCCACCATAGGGTTTGAGTCAACACTGGAAATGGTACTTTTTTGGGCTGATTCTTGGCATATTTCATGATGAAAACCACAAGAAATAATAGGTAATTGGTTTTTTGTGAACAAAATATGTGTTTTTATCACTTTTTACCAGCCATATCATGCTTTGAAGCCGCGACTGTAAGTGCTTCTTTAATCATGTGTTTCATTTTGTTCTTTCTGTTGTTACTTCATTTCACCAAAAAACCACCATGAGGGGCTATGAAGCTCGAACAAGGGCCATTAAAATGCTTTCAAGTTGAAGAAAAAAAAGAAAAAGCTCTGGTAAGCTTTAAGTCGACTCCATTCTTCATATTTTGAGCAAAAGAAAGCTATTTTTTAGTCTCTAGATGAAATTCTTATTTTCTTTTTGCATTTTATTCAATGAAGAAAACATCAATGTAGTTTTTGTTTCTGTGAAGAAATTTTGGCCATTCATTGGCCGCGACCAATAGAATAGAGTAGAGTTTTCTTGCTTGTCTTTTGATTTCTGTGTTCGTTTGGTTTGTGAGCTCGGCCTCCATTTTCATTGACATTTCTGTGTGAAAAAAGGAACAAACCCTTGTAGAATTTGTGCTTCTCTAGAAAATGACACCCATATGCATGAATAATAGAAAGAATGTTCCATTATTCCTTGAATTTGAATTGTAATGCAAAAAACCCCAAGTGGGTTCGTGATTTTTTGAAGAAAACTCAGATTCTTTGCAGAAACGCAAGTGGGTTTTTGTTCATTTGCAGAAATTTGTGATTCCTCTAAAACCCCAAGTGGGTTACCTTCAATTTGTAGAAAAATTGCTTTTATGTAAAAATATCAAGCGTTTTACCTTCAATTTGTAGCAATATTGAATTTCATTAAAAAACCCCCAGGTGGGTTTTAGTGTTTCTAAAGAAAATAACTTAGCTCCGTGTCATGGTTGTAAGTAGGCTTTTGAATGCCACTTTTTGATGTTATAATTACCTCCATGAAAGCTCTCTTTTTATACCTCTGCATTTTGCAATTTAATTGCAAAACCCCTAAGTGGGTTTCTTGTAACACCTCTATTTCTGTATCTGCAATTTTTTGTAAAAAGAACCCAAGTGGGTTTCTGTGATGAAAAGCCCTCCACAGGTCATAGTCATAGGAATGACTCATACCTTAGTTGGCATTCCTATACAACTATATGCTTCGCAAGACACTCCTCATGTTCTCTCCTTTGAATCTCCATCTCCTGCTCTTGAATGTATGCCTGAAAGGCTAACTCCTCCTGATGCATGTCAGCCTCATGTTGCTACATTTGATACTCTTGTTCTTTATTGATCTTATCCAACTACCTACAGAAATCTAGAAATATAATGTCAATATTGCTAACCCCCATATCATTAGCATTTTGGGGCTACAAATGAGAACATGACTGTTGTTTTGGAACAAAGTATCCTTTTTGAGGTTGGTTTTGGGCATATACTGGCTTATATTGAGATTGAGCAGGAGTGGGAGGGTGGGAAACATAATGAGGGTGCTGGTAACTTGCTGTCATAAGGTTATTTGAAATAAAACCAACAAGTTGTTTTGTGTGGTATGGTTAGTAAGAGGTCATACATGCATGATTTTCATGGAATGATGGGTAATTGGCATTTTCATGATATGTTGGGTGATATGACATGTTTCCATGAAATATGGACATGATTATTCATTCAGAAGCTGGAGAATGAGCAAAAATATGATTTACTTAAATCTAACCAACACTTGATCATACTAAAACCAATAAAACTTCTCAGAGTCGCTAGGTATGCAAAGAAAATGCCTCCAAAAGGCTGAAACTACTATTGCACACACCAAAAAATAGTAACAAAATACATAGAAATGAACTGAGAAGCAGTTCACTTGTCCCATCGGGCATGCCAAAACTGTTAGGGATCCAAATCTGCACCCTAATGCCAAGTTGTGGATGAACTTAGCATGTTTGGATGTAACATGGGACTGCTTTCAGGTTGTGGGTGTCCTATTCGAAAGCAAACCTCCAAATTAAGGGCTGGATTCCCCTTTTGATGCCACCTAATTACTAATTTCTGAGGTAAAGGGTAAGAATTGCATGAAAAATGAACCTAATAATGAAAATATCTAAGGTGATACATCAAAAAAAACTAGGATCTAATAACAACCTATCACATTCAAATCAATATCATACAACTTGGTTTACACAACTCATTCTCTAATGTAGTTTACATAAGTAATTTATAAGGAGGTCTCTAAACAAGGCTTTTAGAAGGAAAAAAGAGGTTTCACAACTAACAACACTATTAAATAACACAACTTATAAACTGTTAACATACATTCTTTGCTAAATAGATGCCTAAACACGAGACAAGTTTGCAAGGAAAGATAATTTTTCACAAGACAAACTGATCAATCATTAACAACATACCATTAAACATGAAATGAGAAGGTAAAATGCTCTATTTTATTAATTCAAAGTGATTACTGTATCACAAGTCCATTTGAGTTACAATACTACTCCATGAAAAATAACTCCAAAAACAAAGCTATCCTTCTGCTGGAAAGAAAGAACTAACTCCAAAAAATGCAAAAACAAGCTACTTAAACAAAAATCCCACCAAAACCCCTCACACATGTCCATCTAGAAGGTTCTGGTCGGATGCAACAATGAGGCCAAAAAGGAACCTTCTAAAGTCACTCCAAAAAGCCTCAAAAATGGTGAAAAGTCAAGTTCAGACTCAAGTCATGCTAAAAGTGTGACAAAACTCCCTCCAAAGTAGCACATATTTCTCCAAAAATAGTCAAATACATCACCCCCACACTCTCCTCATGTCTACAATTAAATATTTTTGTCTCCCAACTTTGACTCATGCAATGTGTGTGTTTTGAAAAAACAAGACTCCAAAAAGGAATTAAAGATAATAACTTGATTAGGTGATTCATAATACATCACTTAATCAAGTTATTTTACATTTCAAAGCACAATATAAGAGGCCCACCATCAATATGAATTACCTTACATTTGCAAATGAAAATACCAAAGGGATTAGCAAATCACTTAAATGATATTTTTATGTTTTGAAACAAATGCAAAAAAAACAATAATGAAATGCCATAATCCTTTCAAAATTATTAACAAGATCACAATTCTTCCAAGGAATTTGATCATTTCACCTTTTCTCATTTTTCACTCCAAGGCCACCTGTGGTCAACATTCTGATTTGCAAAGGAAAAATAAAAGCTCAAGCTTGGCCTATATGGCCGACCTCCACACTTCTTGGAAGGGAATATTCTAAGTGTTCAAGGCACTAATGATGTTCATGATCAAAAGGTTAAAGGCATGACCTGACTTGGCATACTCCATATGTTTGTTTGAAACACTTAGCAATCATTTGAAACAAGGAAAAGGACTTAAGGCATAAAATGCCTAAGTCATGGACTTAACATTCGACCCCCATTATGCATTAATATGAGTTCATTTTTTAAAACATGGGATAAAAAAATACCATCGAAATCTAAATAGGGTCAAACCCTAATCATCAAAAGACAAAAAAAATGTGAAAGCACCATCATTTTATCATCGATCATTTTGGAGAAATGATGCTGCCGCCATAGGGTTTGAGTCAACACGGGAAACAATGATTTTATGGGATGATTCTTGGCATATTTCATGATGAAAACCATAGGAAATAATAGGTAACTGGTTTTTTGTGAACAAAATATGTGTTTTTATCACTTTTTACTAGCCATATCATGCTTTGAAGCCGCAGATGTAAGTGCTTCTCTAATCATGTGTTTCATTATGTTCTTTCTGTTGTTACTTCATTTCACTAAACAACCGCCATGAGGGGCTATGAAGCTCGAACAAGGGCCATTAAAATGCTTTCAAGTTGAAGAAAAAAAAGCAAAAGCTCTGGTAAGCTTTAAGTCAACTCCATTCTTCATATTTTGAGCAAAAGAAAGCTAGTTTTTTAGTCTTTAGATGAAATGCTTATTTTCTTTTCTACATTTTCTTGAATGAAGAAAACATCAATGTAGTTTGTGTTTCTGTGAAGAAATTTTGGCCATTCATTGGCCGCGGCCAAGAGAATAAAGTAGATTTTTCTTGCTTGTCTTTTGATTTCTGTGTTCGTTTGGTTTGTGAGCTCGACCTCCATTTTCATTGACATTTTTGTGTGAAAAAAGGAGCAAACCCTTGTAGAATTTGTGCTTCTCCAGAAAATGACACCCATATGCATGAATAATAGAAATAATGTTCCATTATTTCCTGAATTTTAATTGTAATGCAAAAAACCCCAAGTGGGTTGGTGATTTTGTGAAGAAAACTCAGATTTTTTGCAGAAACACAAGTGGGTTTCTGTTCATTTGCAGAAATTTGTGATTCCTCTAAAACCCCAAGTGGGGTACCTTCAATTTGCAAAAAAAATGCTTTTATGTAAAAACATAAAGTGTTTTACCTTCAATTTGTAGCAATATTGAATTTCATTAAAAAACCCCCAGGTGGGTTTTAGTGTTTCTGAAGAAAATAACTTAGCTTCGTGTCATGGCTATAAGTAGGCTTTTGAATGCCACTTTTTGATGTTATAATTACCTCCATGAAAGCTCTCTTTTTATACCTCTTCATTTTGCAATTTAATTGCAAAACTCCTAAGTGGGTTTCTTGTAACACCTCTATTTCTATATCTGCAATTTTTTGCAAAAAGAACCCAAGTGGGTTTCTGTGATGAAAATCCCTCCACAGGTCGTAGTCATGAAAGAAAATTGAGCTAAACCCCTTGCATTTTCAATTTTCTCATTTTTGACAAGATTTTGGAAGAATATAATGTGAATGAGTTTTCATGAGAGAGTGATCAACTCCTTGTATTCTGTAACTCTTGTTATCATGAAGGCTTAGCTATTTTGGTTTTTTGTATTCTTGATATCTTGAAATAGACTCAGCTGGGGTCCTTACAAGAGTAACCACCCTTTGCACTCTGTATTTGCATATTTTAATCAACCCCAGATGGGTTTTCTATACCACTTACCTCATATATATATTCTTGAGGATCTAGATGCTCTGAGATGATTTGACCTTTCAAAATAAATGCCATGAATGCCTTTAACTTGTTTAGATGCCTTGCTAAGATCATTACTCCATTCCTTAAGCAATCTCTAGGAAATGATCAACAGATTCATTATGGACCTCTACTTCCAAACTTCTGTCAGATAGATGTTTTATCATTCCTTATTTCACCATCCTTAAATCTCATTGTTGTTCTCACAGGATAGATTGTGATATTTTCCTTTTACTTCAAAGCTTTCCATTCAATATCTAATGACTGTCCAGTGCCCCTTTCCCTGAAATGCCATTACACTTCAAAATACTTTGTCTTGTATTCATTGTAATTTGTAATAGTAATAGTGCACATGGATATTGAAAATGGTACCATTTTGAATAGCCCTGAAAACTTTCATTGCTTCTTGAGTGATATTTGTGATAGTCCTTAAGGCACCTTGCCTCATCAATGTCACTATCTTTAAATATGCATTGCTCTCTAGAATTCATGTTAATGTTTATGTTCTATAGCTAGGATTCTCTTGCTGTCTTCCTCTCGGGTATGTGCAAGATCATCTTGGAAAAAACAGGCCCTTAAGTGGCAAAAAAATTAGAAAAATCAGAGTTAGGCAACTTGATGTAAAAATTTGAATAAGTTATCTATATTATTTGAGAAATATGTAAGAATAGAATCTGTAGAAAATTGAATGTAGTTTCTAAACTACTAGGTTTATTTAAAAAAAAATCTATTTGGTGAAAATTTGAAATTTCAATGCAAGAGTACTTAAATTTTAGGGAAAAAAATAAGAAGTGTCTATCACCCTCACCCTAACCACAATAAAATGATAATATTTTTTTATATAATATTTTATATGTAAGTAGAGTGACTCATGTCCAGATGTGATGCATTTTTTTTGTAATTTTTTTCCAAGTAAAGAATTAATTATTAATTTTTTATTACAACTTTAAAAAAATATAAAAACTTGTATGTCTAACCACATTAACTTGGTAAAAACTTCATGAAATTCATTTTTTTTTTAATCTTGTAGTATGTCAAGCATAGAATGTGATGCATATTTTGGATTAAAAAAATGTGATACCATTTGAAAGCTATAAATATTTTTCAGTCAGCCTATCAATCAGGACTTTAGTTGTAATTCAAATAGAAAATGAATAATAATTATTTATTAAATTAAAAGTAAAGAATAATTTATATTGGTGGAAAGCTGAGAATCTCCTTTAAAAACCCTTTTTGTTTCATCAATTTTGGGTAAAAAAAATTCATCAGCCACATACCCTACACATACCTATCATATCGCCACTTTTTGGCCCATCATGATCCTGCACATACCCTCTCCTTACACGTAATACAAAAAATATTATTGTCAATAGAAAAATCATAGTAGAGATCTCTACAAGCAACTCTTATCCAATTATCATAGTTCTTCACAGTATCAATATCAAGTAAATCAATCATGTCTGCTTTACTGAGCTCCATTCCACACCTCTGATCTGGGCATAGCAATTGTAACCTGATCACATCATATGAGGGTTCTAGTGTTTTCATTGACCTCTCTACTAGAGATGCCACATGAGCTCTCAAGCAAAATTTACAAGTGACATGCATGCAACTGGTGAGAAAACCATAGCCATGATTCTGATGTCTACACTTACTTAATGAACCTCCATTGAATTATCCTCATTTCTGTTTACATGATGAATCCTTGTGGAGTTGGATTTATTGATTCAATCACTATTTATGATGCACATTTGTAGCTTATGTGGACTGCCTTTTGATGATGGTACTCTATTTTTATGATGTAGACCCGTTTCTCTTAAGCTGGTTGAGTTTATTCACACCTTTGACAGTGTGCACCTTGCCCGCAGTTTGGTCCGGATGATCACTAGAGTCCTTATAGCCACAAGAAGGGTTATCTTGTATGTTTATCTTCACATCTGATGTTGTCAAGTCATTGGATCTTAGAGCATAAAAATCATTAGAGCCATCACTTTTTCGAAATAGTCTCATGGAATTTTGTAGTCATGATCCTCACTAGAAAGTTCAATGACCTTTTCCTCTAATCCAAGACTAAGCGTCCTCTCCATCTTTTTGCTTTTCAGTTTGTTGATATTCATTTTGCTGGCTCTCAAGTTAAAAAAATTTGCTTAAAAGTTGTCCATTTTTCTTTTGTAGATGAAGTAATGCCTTACCAATGCCTCCATGTTCTTCCTCCACTTATGATATTTTCTTGTCTTACTATCTTCTTGTGTATTCCATGATAACAATTCTTGTTGCCCCACATAAATTTGCTACCAGGTTTCCACAACATTTGTTTACCTTTTGATCATGTGTAACACATAAACTATCTCCTCACTTTGATCCTAGTGGGTAGACACATATCACCTATGTTGGTGACCTGAAAGCTCACCATCCTATGCAATGTGTGGTTGTCCAATAGGGTTAAGGTGAGAGGGACCTAACAATACCTTGGATTACTCCCTCATTATTTAAGAGATGCATAATTGAACTTGATACATCTTTTGAATCTGATAATGAAATTTGATCAACTGGTGTGATTCCATATTGATTTAATGCATTAATAACATGCATATATTTGATCAAGTTGCTCAATTTCCTATTTCTCTCAAAGCATGTTGAGCTCTACCCTCGTGGGAGCCACATTTACCCCACATGATGTATTTAACTAAATCAGAACATTAACAAGGTTTGTCCTAAATCTACACATGAAGCAAACAAGTTAGAAAAATAGATGCATATTTTGGATGTGTTTGATGACTTCATTGTTTTCTAGGACATCCAAGGTTTTCATACTTATTTAATGCACTTAAGGGTCAATTTATACATGCATAGGTAAGTGTTCATGTAAGGTTTGAGATATTTCATTTCTTAGAGCATTGTTCTAACATCATTGTGATTGCCATATGTAGGAGCTAGGAGCACTACGGAGCTAGGAAGGAATCAAGCAACTCAGGGCAGCAGCAGGATGAGATGACACCTTCAAACCAGTCATTCACATGAAATGATTGGTCTCCACCCTTATATGCACATTCTATTTCTTTACTTATTCATGTATAAATTGTTTCTTTTTTTTCATTGAATAAGTAAAGTTAGTCCCTTGGCTTGTGAGGGACATGTACACTTCATGATTATCAATAAATATTACATTTGTACACATGATATGATTCTCTTTTCTCATTTGTTGTACTTGCAATATTGGAATGAAAATGTAATCTATTTCATTTGACAATCTTTTTCATGCATATTGAACTTAGCATACTATGGTTTATCTTTTAAATGTTTAAACAAACAACACAAAGAATAAACACTAAACCTGATTTCAGTTGAAAGCTAAAAATTAGGTAACACTAATAATTAATTAATCTTTAATTGATTATTAGTATACTTTTCCTACGCATGGGTGACGAGCACCCAACCCTTGGGGGGCTAATTTCTTGTTTACTTCTTTTTGCAATTTAGCAAAATTGGGAAAAATCGTGATAACTTTTTGCTTGACTATCAAAATTGGGCAAACAAGATATCATCAAAAAGCTAGTTTCTAGCACTATCCAATGGTGCTATTTTTTCTCAGATTTTGTTGTCGATACATTTTATCACTTGTCAAATTAAATTGTATTATTTTCACTCTCAAGCTCATAAATTTTGGCTAGTTTGTCTATTTTCATGATTCCAACGATGTTAGGATAGTCTTTTAGAGCTATTCATAACCATCCACGATTTTTTTCTAGACTTATCACTAGGTACATTTTATTCATTTTTTTGTATTTTCACATTTTGGTGAATTACTTTGACATTTTAGCTCCCAAAAACTTCCTATTTATGTGGGATGAGTTGTATTAGTTTGCTCTACAAGTATTTCTAGAATTCTATCTTATTTAAACATTTTGAACATATTTTGTATGCAAGTTCTCTTTGTAGACACATTGAGATAAAGTGTCATTTTGTTGTATATTTTTTGGGGAATTTTGCACATTTTGGTGTACCTATTGTACTTGCACTATGTTATAAAGTGTAATGGGTGGGTTGTGAGTGCCTTTGTTCTACTATCATTTTTAAGTGAGTGTCCCTTCCACAACAATATTATATCCTAGTGATTCTTGCCTCATGTGTGTGTGCCTTGTTTGCATACCCTTTTTCAATTGTATATACTCATTTGTGCACATTAAGATGTTCTTAGCTCTCCTTTGTTAGTGTAATTAATTAATTATTAATTAATTAATTAATTAAGATTTCTTAGTTCTCCTTTGTATATACTCATTTGTTCACATTAAGATGTTCTGTAGTTCTCCTTGTGCATGTGCCTTGTTTGCATACCCTTTCAATTGTATATACTCATTTGTGCACATTAAGATGTTCTTAGTTCTCCTTGTTAGTGTACGGTGGGTTGTGAGTGCCTTTGTTCTACTATCATTTTTAAGTGAGTGTCCCTTCCACAACAATATTATATCCTAGTGATTCTTGCCTCATGTGTGTGTGCCTTGTTTGCATACCCTTTTTCAATTGTATATACTCATTTGTGCACATTAAGATGTTCTTAGCTCTCCTTTGTTAGTGTAATTAATTAATTATTACACTAGCATAAGTTAACTTAGGTCATGCATCTTTTAGTCCTAGGTTATATTTTAATAAATCATTTAATAAATGGGGTAATATTCCCTTCCATGTTTGTAGGGATAAGATTCCTTCTAGAAGATGAGTTGTCCTTCTAGAACTTATCTCAATATTTAATAATTTCTAGATAGGGTTCACATGTTGTCACATGTTGTTAGATCATGGCACATGGCAACATCTCTTACATCTTAGGTTTTCTCTTTTTCCTATATAATTAGGAAAATTGTTCATTTGTATCATATCAATAAAATATCAATCTATGATCTAATGTTGTAGATCAATAGCAATCTCTTTTTGCAACCCTTAGTTGCAACACTTTCTATGTGGTGTAATTTCTCTTGGTAAGATCCTTTGAAGTGTGCACAGCTTCATTGGATTATTCAACATCCATCATTTCAACATGATTTCAGAGCATGTTGAATTATAACATGGTATAAGAGCCATTCCATTAAGAGTTCATCACAAGACCAAGAAAGTTGGGCTAGAGAGATTCATCGCAGGCTTGATGGTTTCCATTGAAGGCTACTTGATTCCATTTGGGGACCAAGTTGATTTCTGAAGCAGATAGAGTCAGATCTAAACTCGCCATTATCTTCAGAAGGCCTTGAAACCCTAGGATCATCTGTCCAATCATCAAAATCGGATTCATCAACCTGGGAGCCATCAAAGGTATTTTTGGGTTTGCAAAATCAATCGTACAATATGTACAATTTGTAGTGAAAAATCATCCTTGTCCTCTGAGGCAAAATTTTTTTAGTTGCAGGCATTTTTTCATTTCAGAAAAAAGGGGCAATTTCTCTATTTGTCTTGGCAAAAAAAAATATTTTGGGTATTTTTTCTATAGTTTCAGAAAAAATAAATTGGGTGACGGCTAATTTATCTCCCGTTGGCATATTGGAGGTTTGATTATTTTTTTCAGCATTATATTCTACATAATATTTGCAATGGTTGACATTTTATTAAAAAATTTGGGGTTTATTTTTAAAACCCATCGGCTTTAATTTTATTCCTATCGACATTTGGCATATATCCTGCAATTATTAAATCGGCATTTAAAATTTTGAATTGCTTAGTAATATTTAAAATTTTCGGTCACTTTATTTTTCAAAGTCTGTAGAGAAAGTACTTGGTCGGCTGCATTTATCTTTTTGCAGGGGGACGTACTTCTTTGGTTGTCCGGCTGTTACTCTCCCCATCGTCGACCATCGCCGACTGTCTTTCCTGGCCCCTCCATCATCCGCATCCTACCCGTTGGTGCCCGTGTTTTTCCACCGACTCTGCTGAATCCTCTGTTGAGATTTGTTGATCAGTATAACTCATCGACCATTCATTTTTGTCGATTGTTGGGCTGTCCCTCCACCGACGAAGCTCATCCACCAATGGAGCCACCGTTTACTCTTAGCCCCGCCGCCACCACTTGGGTGGCGTGTTCTTTTTTGCTAGCCTTAATCTCGTGGTCACATCAAGGACCAGGGGCAATTTTTTTTAAGCTCGGGTGCTTAATTTCTGCACCTAGTTAGCCTGCAGAGTGCCTCACCTAGGCTTTTTTTTCATTTTCTCATAACTTTCACCCACAGTATGGAAATTTAGCAAACGAAATACCATCAGAAAGATAATTTAGTCTACTTTCTAGTGGTGACATCCATTCTATGAAATCTTGCTCGTAGAAAATTCTACAGTCAACTGAAGTCCCTCCACTCTAGACTCAAAGGCTTGTAACTTCGTAACTGTTCATCAGATTTTAGTGATTCCAGTGGCATTAGGAAATATTTTCAGAGTTTTTTTCATCTGTTCAGACCCCTTGATCAGTTTTAGCTCTAGGTACTCTTGCATTGATTTTTTTAGTTTGGTGCATTTGTTCAATAACTTGGATATCCTGAAGCTTGAGAAAATATTTTTTGATCTGGGTAGCATCACTTTAGTTGTACATCATCCTTGGAAGTCTTTCTTTGCTGTTGAAGGTCAGTGTGTTTGTGTTTTTTAGAGAAAGTTCATTATGGGGCTTGCATAGACTCCTTCTTTGGTTATGTTGCACAAGGGTAACTATTCACAATAGCAAGATGGGATCAACCACCATCTCCAATCACTTGATTTATTTCCACATCTATTTGGTATAGTTCCTCATCCAAGTGAAGGCATTCATGAACTTGCTTAGAGTTGCAACAAATACACTGTCTTGGAGATCATTGCTATGTAAGTTGATTGTGGTGTTTTTGAGTTCTATTGATCATTGTGATAGTCCTCATATCCTTTGGACTAAGCTTTGGGAGCTATATGGAGATTCAGACACTCCACCATTCCTTGATGCTCATGATTTAGAATGTCATTCTTTAGATCAGGTACCCCATGATGATATTGTTGTGCAAGAGGTTGATTGCCTTGATCTTTCTGAAGAGGTTGACAAGGTTCCTTTAGGTGCTTCTTCTCCATCAGAGACTATTGGTATCCCTTCACATTCAATGATTCCTTGTCTAGATTCATTGATTGAGGCTTCCATCATCATCATCCATCAAGACACGTTCAATTTTCTAGACATGACATCAAGGGATGTCTTTGTTTCAGGTATAACTGATTTGGCTACTTCTACAGGTTTGGAGGACATTCTTAAGGGGATATCACTCCTCTATTCAGATTCCACTTTAGAGAGTTTTCTTGAGTCTCCTCATCCTTTTGTCTCAACCTTGATCCAAAGACTATCTTGGAGGCACTTGGTTTCTCTTTAGATATTTCATGTATGAGAATTCTTCCCTCTCATTCCATTCAAGATTTAAGGTTTCTTCAGCATCTGCCATTGGATTTGCTTCTTCCCAATGGAAGACATGTGGTTTGAACACCTTTGTTGCTTCAAGATTCTTTTAGTGGTTTTGAGGACACTTCATTCAAGGGGGGCAATCAAGTCTCCATCATATTCATCATATTGATCACATCTCAGTCTTTAGATATTGTTCAACATCAGTTTCGCATTGTCCTGGTTTGTCACCCTCTTCATTGTTTGGGACTATGGCATCTTCATCTTCAGGCAATGAGACATTTGAGTAGAGTTCAGAAACATCATCATCCACCTTCATCCTTCCTTCCTTCAATTCCTATCCAAAATGGGAAGCATCCCTACACTTGTAGTTGGTTTTGTTTCTTTCAAAAGGGAGACAAGTTGTTTGTCGACATTTGATCTTGTTTTATCTTCAAACACTTACCATTTCTGTAGGTGATCACATCTTCTAGGCGAGCTATTGTATTGTATCCATGTGAAAGATGGTATACTTGGGGGGTATTTGGGAGTCCTCCATCCTTACCATCCTATCTCACATTTTT
>VDFB02298075.1:0-35886 GCA_007258455.2 Sequoia sempervirens
TGTAAGTGCTTCTCTAATCATGTGTTTCATTATGTTCTTTCTGTTGTTACTTCATTTCACCAAACAACCACCATGAGGGGCTATGAAGCTCGAACAAGGGCCATTAAAATGCTTTCAAGTTGAAGAAAAAAAAAGCAAAAGCTCTGGTAAGCTTTAAGTCAACTCCATTCTTCATATTTTGAGCAAAAGAAAGCTAGTTTTTTAGTCTTTAGATGAAATGCTTATTTTCTTTTCTACATTTTCTTGAATGAAGAAAACATCAATGTAGTTTGTGTTTCTGTGAAGAAATTTTGGCCATTCATTGGTTGCGGCCAAGAGAATAAAGTAGATTTTTCTTGCTTGTCTTTTGATTTCTGTGTTCGTTTGGTTTGTGAGCTCGACCTCCATTTTCATTGACATTTTTGTGTGAAAAAAGGAGCAAACCCTTGTAGAATTTGTGCTTCTCCAGAAAATGACACCCATATGCATGAATAATAGAAATAATGTTCCATTATTTCCTGAATTTTAATTGTAATGCAAAAAACCCCAAGTGGGTTGGTGATTTTGTGAAGAAAACTCAGATTTTGCAGAAACACAAGTGGGTTTCTGTTCATTTGCAGAAATTTGTGATTCCTCTAAAACCCCAAGTGGGGTACCTTCAATTTGCAAAAAAAATGCTTTTATGTAAAAACATAAAGTGTTTTACCTTCAATTTGTAGCAATATTGAATTTCATTAAAAAATCCCCAGGTGGGTTTTAGTGTTTCTGAAGAAAATAACTTAGCTTCGTGTCATGGCTGTAAGTAGGCTTTTGAATGCCACTTTTTGATGTTATAATTACCTCCATGAAAGCTCTCTTTTTATACCTCTTCATTTTGCAATTTAATTGCAAAACTCCTATGTGGGTTTCTTGTAACACCTCTATTTCTATATCTGCAATTTTTTGCAAAAAGAACCCAAGTGGGTTTCTGTGATGAAAATCCCTCCACAGGTCGTAGTCATGAAAGAAAATTGAGCTAAACCCCCTGCATTTTCAGTTTTCTCATTTTTGACAAGATTTTGGAAGAATATAATGTGAATGAGTTTTCATGAGAGAGTGATCAACTCCTTGTATTCTGTAACTCTTGTTATCATGAAGGCTTAGCTATTTTGGTTTTTTGTATTCTTGATATCTTGAAATAGACTCAGCTGGGGTCCTTACAAGAGTAACCACCCTTTGCACTCTGTATTTGCATATTTTAATCAACCCCAGATGGGTTTTCTATACCACTTACCTCATATATATATTCTTGAGGATCTAGATGCTCTGAGATGATTTGACCTTTCAAAATAAATGCCATGAATGCCTTTAACTTGTTTAGATGCCTTGCTAAGATCATTACTCCATTCCTTAAGCAATCTCTAGGAAATGATCAACAGATTCATTATGGACCTCTACTTCCAAACTTCTGTCAGATAGATGTTTTATCATTCCTTATTTCACCATCCTTAAATCTCATTGTTGTTCTCACAGGATAGATTGTGATATTTTCCTTTTACTTCAAAGCTTTCCATTCAATATCTAATGACTGTCCAGTGCCCCTTTCCCTGAAATGCCATTACACTTCAAAATACTTTGTCTTGTATTCATTTTAATTTGTAATAGTAATAGTGCACATGGATATTGAAAATGGTACCATTTTGAATAGCCCTGAAAACTTTCATTGCTTCTTGAGTGATATCTGTGATAGTCCTTAAGGCATCTTGCCTCATCAATGTCACTATCTTTAAATATGCATTGCTCTCTGGAATTCATGTTAATGTTTATGTTCTATAGCTAGGATTCTCTTGCTGTCTTCCTCTTGGGTATGTGCAAGATCATCTTGGAAAAAATAGGCCCTTAAATAGCAAAAAATTTAGAAAAATTAGAGTTAGGCAACTTGATGTAAAATTTTGAATAAGTTATCTATATTATTTGAAAAATATGTAAGAATAGAATTTGTAGAAAATTGAATGTAGTTTCTAAACTACTAGGTTTATTTAAAAAATATATATATTTGGTGAAAATTTGAAGTCACCAATCACGGTAGTACTTAAATTTTAGGGGAAAAAATAAAAAGTGTCTATCACGACCACCTAACCACAATAAAATGATAATATTTTTTTTATAATATTTTATATATGTAAATGGGGACTCATGTCCAAAATGATGCATTTTTTTTGTAATTTTTTTCCAAGTAAAGAATTAATTATTAATTTTTTATTACAACTTTAAAAAAATATAAAAACTTGTATGTCTAACCACATTAACTTGGTAAAAACTTCATGAAATTCATTTTTTTTTTAATCTTGTAGTATGTCAAGCATAGAATGTGATGCATATTTTGGATTAAAAAAATGTGATACCATTTGAAAGCTATAAATATTTTTCAGTCAGCCTATCAATCAGGACTTTAGTTGTAATTCAAATAGAAAATGAATAATAATTATTTATTAAATTAAAAGTAAAGAATAATTTATATTGGTGGAAAGCTGAGAATCTCCTTTAAAAACCCTTTTTGTTTCATCAATTTTGGGTAAAAAAAATTCATCAGCCACATACCCTACACATACCTATCATATCGCCACTTTTTGGCCCATCATGATCCTGCACATACCCTCTCCTTACACGTAATACAAAAAATATTATTGTCAATAGAAAAATCATAGTAGAGATCTCTACAAGCAACTCTTATCCAATTATCATAGTTCTTCACAGTATCAATATCAAGTAAATCAATCATGTCTGCTTTACTGAGCTCCATTCCACACCTCTGATCTGGGCATAGCAATTGTAACCTGATCACATCATATGAGGGTTCTAGTGTTTTCATTGACCTCTCTACTAGAGATGCCACATGAGCTCTCAAGCAAAATTTACAAGTGACATGCATGCAACTGGTGAGAAAACCATAGCCATGATTCTGATGTCTACACTTACTTAATGAACCTCCATTGAATTATCCTCATTTCTGTTTACATGATGAATCCTTGTGGAGTTGGATTTATTGATTCAATCACTATTTATGATGCACATTTGTAGCTTATGTGGACTGCCTTTTGATGATGGTACTCTATTTTTATGATGTAGACCCGTTTCTCTTAAGCTGGTTGAGTTTATTCACACCTTTGACAGTGTGCACCTTGCCCGCAGTTTGGTCCGGATGATCACTAGAGTCCTTATAGCCACAAGAAGGGTTATCTTGTATGTTTATCTTCACATCTGATGTTGTCAAGTCATTGGATCTTAGAGCATAAAAATCATTAGAGCCATCACTTTTTCGAAATAGTCTCATGGAATTTTGTAGTCATGATCCTCACTAGAAAGTTCAATGACCTTTTCCTCTAATCCAAGACTAAGCGTCCTCTCCATCTTTTTGCTTTTCAGTTTGTTGATATTCATTTTGCTGGCTCTCAAGTTAAAAAAATTTGCTTAAAAGTTGTCCATTTTTCTTTTGTAGATGAAGTAATGCCTTACCAATGCCTCCATGTTCTTCCTCCACTTATGATATTTTCTTGTCTTACTATCTTCTTGTGTATTCCATGATAACAATTCTTGTTGCCCCACATAAATTTGCTACCAGGTTTCCACAACATTTGTTTACCTTTTGATCATGTGTAACACATAAACTATCTCCTCACTTTGATCCTAGTGGGTAGACACATATCACCTATGTTGGTGACCTGAAAGCTCACCATCCTATGCAATGTGTGGTTGTCCAATAGGGTTAAGGTGAGAGGGACCTAACAATACCTTGGATTACTCCCTCATTATTTAAGAGATGCATAATTGAACTTGATACATCTTTTGAATCTGATAATGAAATTTGATCAACTGGTGTGATTCCATATTGATTTAATGCATTAATAACATGCATATATTTGATCAAGTTGCTCAATTTCCTATTTCTCTCAAAGCATGTTGAGCTCTACCCTCATGGGAGCCACACTTACCCCACATGATGTATTTAACTAAATCAGAACATTAACAAGGTTTGTCCTAAATCTACACATGAAGCAAACAAGTTAGAAAAATAGATGCATATTTTGGATGTGTTTGATGACTTCATTATTTTCTAGGACATCCAAGGTTTTCATACTTATTTAATGCACTTAAGGGTCAATTTATACATGCATAGGTAAATGTTCATGTAAGGTTTGAGATATTTCATTTCTTAGAGCATTGTTCTAACATCATTGTGATTGCCATATGCAGGAGCTAGGAGCACTACGGAGCTAGGAAGGAATCAAGCAACTCAGGGCAGCAACAGGATGAGATGACACCTTCAAACCAGTCATTCACATGAAATGATTGGTCTCCACCCTTATATGCACATTCTATTTCTTTACTTATTCATGTATAAATTGTTTCTTTTTTTTCATTGAATAAGTAAAGTTAGTCCCTTGGCTTGTGAGGGACATGTACACTTCATGATTATCAATAAATATTACATTTGTACACATGATATGATTCTCTTTTCTCATTTGTTGTACTTGCAATATTGGAATGAAAATGTAATCTATTTCATTTGACAATATTTTTCATGCATATTGAACTTAGCATACTATGGTTTATCTTTTAAATGTTTAAACAAACAACACAAAGAATAAACACTAAACCTGATTTCAGTTGAAAGCTAAAAATTAGGTAACACTAATAATTAATTAATCTTTAATTGATTATTAGTATACTTTTCCTACGCATGGGTGACGAGCACCCAACGAGCACCCAACCCTTGGGGGGCTAATTTCTTGTTTACTTCTTTTTGCAATTTAGCAAAATTGGGAAAAATCGTGATAACTTTTTGCTTGACTATCAAAATTGGGCAAACAAGATATCATCAAAAAACTAGTTTCTAGCACTATCCAATGGTGCTATTTTTTCTCAGATTTTGTTGTCGATACATTTTATCACTTGTCAAATTAAATTGTATTATTTTCACTCTCAAGCTCATAAATTTTGGCTAGTTTGTCTATTTTCATGATTCCAACGATGTTAGGATAGTCTTTTAGAGCTATTCATAACCATCCACGATTTTTTTCTAGACTTATCACTAGGTACATTTTATTCATTTTTTTGTATTTTCACATTTTGGTGAATTACTTTGACATTTTAGCTCCCAAAAACTTCCTATTTATGTGGGATGAGTTGTATTAGTTTGCTCTACAAGTATTTCTAGAATTCTATCTTATTTAAACATTTTGAACATATTTTGTATGCAAGTTCTCTTTGTAGACACATTGAGATAAAGTGTCATTTTGTTGTATATTTTTTGGGGAATTTTGCACATTTTGGTGTACCTATTGTACTTGCACTATGTTATAAAGTGTAATGGGTGGGTTGTGAGTGCCTTTGTTCTACTATCATTTTTAAGTGAGTGTCCCTTCCACAACAATATTATATCCTAGTGATTCTTGCCTCATGTGTGTGTGCCTTGTTTGCATACCCTTTTTCAATTGTATATACTCATTTGTGCACATTAAGATGTTCTTAGCTCTCCTTTGTTAGTGTAATTAATTAATTATTAATTAATTAATTAATTAAGATTTTCTTAGTCTCCTCCTTTGTATATACTCATTTGTCTGGCCATTAAGATGTTCTTAGTTCTCCTTTTTTGTGCATGTGCCCTTGCATACCCTTTTTCAATTGTATATACTCATTTGTGCACATTAAGATGTTCTTAGTTCTCCTTTGTTAGTGTAATGGGTGGGTTGTGAGTGCCTTTGTTCTACTATCATTTTTAAGTGAGTGTCCCTTCCACAACAATATTATATCCTAGTGATTCTTGCCTCATGTGTGTGTGCCTTGTTTGCATACCCTTTTTCAATTGTATATACTCATTTGTGCACATTAAGATGTTCTTAGCTCTCCTTTGTTAGTGTAATTAATTAATTATTACACTAGCATAAGTTAACTTAGGTCATGCATCTTTTAGTCCTAGGTTATATTTTAATAAATCATTTAATAAATGGGGTAATATTCCCTTCCATGTTTGTAGGGATAAGATTCCTTCTAGAAGATGAGTTGTCCTTCTAGAACTTATCTCAATATTTAATAATTTCTAGATAGGGTTCACATGTTGTCACATGTTGTTAGATCATGGCACATGGCAACATCTCTTGCATCTTAGGTTTTCTCTTTTTCCTATATAATTAGGAAAATTGTTCATTTGTATCATATCAATAAAATATCAATCTATGATCTAATGTTGTAGATCAATAGCAATCTCTTTTTGCAACCCTTAGTTGCAACACTTTCTATGTGGTGTAATTTCTCTTGGTAAGATCCTTTGAAGTGTGCACAGCTTCATTGGATTATTCAACATCCATCATTTCAACATGATTTCAGAGCATGTTGAATTATAACATGGTATAAGAGCCATTCCATTAAGAGTTCATCACAAGACCAAGAAAGTTGGGCTAGAGAGATTCATCGCAGGCTTGATGGTTTCCATTGAAGGCTACTTGATTCCATTTGGGGACCAAGTTGATTTCTGAAGCAGATAGAGTCAGATCTAAACTCGCCATTATCTTCAGAAGGCCTTGAAACCCTAGGATCATCTGTCCAATCATCAAAATCGGATTCATCAACCTGGGAGCCATCAAAGGTATTTTTGGGTTTGCAAAATCAATCGTACAATATGTACAATTTGTAGTGAAAAATCATCCTTGTCCTCTGAGGCAAAATTTTTTTAGTTGCAGGCATTTTTTCATTTCAGAAAAAAGGGGCAATTTCTCTATTTGTCTTGGCAAAAAAAAATATTTTGGGTATTTTTTCTATAGTTTCAGAAAAAATAAATTGGGTGACGGCTAATTTATCTCCCGTCGGCATATTGGAGGTTTGATTTTTTTTTTCAGCATTATATTCTACATAATATTTGCAATGGTTGACATTTTATTAAAAAATTTGGGGTTTATTTTTAAAACCCATCGGCTTTAATTTTATTCCTATCGACATTTGGCATATATCCTGCAATTATTAAATCGGCATTTAAAATTTTGAATTGCTTAGTAATATTCAAAATTTTCTCACTTTATTTTTCAAAGTCTGTAGAGAAAGGTACTTGGTCGGCTGCATTTATCTTTTTGTAGGGGGACGTACTTCTTTGGTTGTCCGACCGTTACTCTCCCCATCGCCGACCGTCTTTCCTGGCCCCTCCATCATCCACATCCTACCCGTTGGTGCCCGTGTTTTTCCACGACTCTACTGAATCCTCTGTTGAGATTTGTTGATCGTATAACTCATCGACCATTCATTTTTGTCGATTGTTGGGCTGTCCCTCCACCGACGAGCTCATCCACCAACGGAGTTACCGCTTACAAGCCGCCACCACTTGGGTGGCGTGTTCTTTTTTGCTAGCCTTAACCGTGGTCACATCAAGGACCAGGGCAATTTTTTTTAAGCTCGTGCGCTTAATTTCTGCACCTAGTTAGCCTGCAGAGTGCCTCACCTAGGCTTTTTTTCATTTTCTCATAACTTTCACCCACAGTATGGAAATTTAGCAAACGAAATACCATCAGAAAGATAATTTAGTCTACTTTCCAGTGGTGACATCCATTCTATGAAATCTTGCTTGTAGAAAATTCTATAGTCAACTGAAGTCCCTCCACTCTAGACTCAAAGGCTTGTAACTTCGTAACTGTTCATCGATTTTTGGTGGTGGGTATTAGGGAAGATTTTTCATGTTTTCATCTATCCGCATTCCCTTGGATTAGTTTTACTCTTCATTTGATTTTTTAGTTTGGTGCATTTGTTCAATAACTTGGATATCCTGAAGCTTGGGAAAATATTTTTTGATCTGGGTAGCATCACTTGAGTTGTACATCATCCTTGGAAGTCTTTCTTTGCTGTTGAAGGTCAGTGTGTTTGTGTTTTTTAGAGAAAGTTCATTATGGGGCTTGCATAGACTCCTTCTTTGGTTATGTTGCACAAGGGTAACTATTCACAATAGCAAGATGGGATCAACCACCATCTCCAATCACTTGATTTATTTCCACATCTATTTGGTATAGTTCCTCATCCAAGTGAAGGCATTCATGAACTTGCTTAGAGTTGCAACAAATACACTGTCTTGGAGATCATTGCTATGTAAGTTGATTGTGATGTTTTTGAGTTCTATTGATCATTGTGATAGTCCTCATATCCTTTGGACTAAGCTTTGGGAGCTATATGGAGATTCAGACACTCCACCATTCCTTGATGCTCATGATTTAGAATGTCATTCTTCAGATCAGGTACCCCATGATGATATTGTTGTGCAAGAGGTTGATTGCCTTGATCTTTCTGAAGAGGTTGACAAGGTTCCTTTAGGTGCTTCTTCTCCATCAGAGACTATTGGTATCCCTTCACATTCAATGATTCCTTGTCTAGATTCATTGATTGAGGCTTCCATCATCATCATCCATCAAGACACATTCAATTTTCCAGACTTGACATCAAGGGATGTCTTCGTTTCAGGTATAACTGATATGGCTACTTCTACAGGTTTGGAGGACATTCTTAAGGGGATATCACTCCTCTATTCAGATTCCACTTTAGAGAGTTTTCTTGAGTCTCCTCATCCTTTTGTCTCAACCTTGATCCAAAGACTATCTTGGAGGCACTTGGTTTCTCTTTAGATATTTCATGTATGAGACTTCTTCCCTCTCATTCCATTCAAGATTTAAGGTTTCTTCAGCATCTGCCATTGGATTTGCTTCTTCCCAATGGAAGACATGTGGTTTGAACACCTTTGTTGCTTCAAGATTCTTTTAGTGGTTTTGAGGACACTTCATTCGGGCAATCAAGTCTCCATCATATTCATCATATTGATCACATCTCAGTCTTTGGATATTGTTCAACATCAGTTTCGCATTGTCCTGGTTTGTCACCCTCTTCATTGTTTGGGACTATGGCATCTTCATCTTCAGGCAAGGAGACATTTGAGTAGAGTTCAGAAACATCATCATCCACCTTCATCCTTCCTTCCTTCAATTCCTATCCAAATGGGAAGCATCCCTACACTTGTAGTTGGTTTTGTTTCTTTCAAAAGGGAGACAAGTTGTTTGTCGACATTTGGATCTTGTTTTATCTTCAAACACTTACCATTTTGTAGATGATCACATCTTCTAGGGGAGCTATTGTATTTTATCCATGTGAAAGATGGTGTACTTGGGGGGTATTTGGGAGTCCTCCATCCTTCCCATCCTATCTCACATTTTTTTTCTTTTTCATCTCCTTTTTGGAGAGGGGTTTTGTTCCCACTAGGTTTTCCCCTTTTCTCCGGTTATGGGAGATTTTCTACATCTTTATGTACATGGGTACCTAACATGGCCTTGTAGTTGGACCCATCTTCTTGCATAATCATTGAATTTTCCTCCCTAAGTTGAACTTATGGGGGGGTGTTAGTGTAATTAATTAATTATTACACTAGCATAAGTTAACTTAGGTCATGCATCTTTTAGTCCTAGGTTAGATTTTAATAAATCATTTAATAAATGGGGTAATATTCCCTTCCATGTTTGTAGGGATAATATTCCTTCTAGAAGATGAGTTGTCCTTCTAGAACTTATCTCAACATTTAATAATTTATAGATAGGGTTCACATGTTTTCACATGTTGTTAGATCATGATACATGGAAACATCTCTTCCATCTTAGGTTTTCTCTTTTGCCTATATAATAAGGAAAATTGTTCATTTGTATCATATAAATAAAACATCAATCTATGATATGATGTTGTAGATCAATAGCAATTTCTATTTGCAACCCTTAGTTGCAACACTTTCTATGTGGTGTAATTTCTCTTGGAAATATCCTTTGAAGTGTGCACAACTTCATTGGATGATTCAACATCCATCATTTCAACATGATATCAGAGCATGTTGAATTCTAACATCCTTCGTACACTTCTTGGTGACACACAATTTTAGTGGACACGTCTTGGCTCTCCCTTTTTCGCATTATGGGGGGTTTATAATATTGGTGTTAATGCTAGACAATTATGTCATTTTAGGTCACAGATGCGTTACAGTTTGGTAGATGAATCACAGTTTCAGCGAATGTGGCATTTGAGGTCATAAATGAAGGTCAAGAAATCAAATGCAGTGTTCTGTAAATCAAATGCAGTGCAGTATAGGAAAATGAGTCACACAGAGTAGTGAATGCAGCTTATTAGAGCAAATGCATTACATAAAGTGTCAAATGCGGCACGAAATGGTGAATGCGTTCTAGCAAAATGGAAGTCTAATTTGTTTGCAATTTTTGTAAAATTTGGAATTATTTAAGTTTGAATGTTTGTTTCCGGGTCTTTGAAAGGTGTTTGTTAGTTAAATGTTTCCAAAAACACTTGGCAAACACAATATTTTGTTTGAACATGCACAATGAAGACAAGTACAACCCTAGTTAGGTAAGGACTATATTTGCTAGATTCCATGTGGGTTTCCCCAACCACACTTATTCTTAGCGGATGAATCCAGAGGCTTGGCCACATGGGCTCCCCCTTACAGTGCACTCACTTCTCAAGTCAATTAAGCTTCCAACCCCCATAAATCTCTCATGGTAGCTGATCATCTCTACTAAGAATTGCGAGAATGTGGATGCCTTTGCAACAACCGTTGTTGCACTAGCAAATGGATGGGATTTTGGCCACTAAAAAAAAGGGTTCTAGTAAATATTCGGGGACACGACACCTCGTGAGTGTATAGCAAGCCACTTAAGGCTTTAACCAATCTACTAGGGGATCTTACACCTTTAAAAGAAAAGGACGGTACCTATTTTTGAATGGCACTACATGGCTAAGGCCTACATACCGTGAGGACTTGACAATTTAGACTCATCCTTTTATAACCAGCCTGAGCGAAAAACTGGTTGGAGTTGTTCCCTCTTTCGAGGCAGGCTCCTCTAAGGTTCAAAAACATAAAATAGATGGGTTCGTCTTTCTAATCACCTAGTTTGGATAAGGTGAGAGCATAATCACCTACCACCTTCAAGCACAATCAAGCAAGGTTCTTTGACCTCCTAATTAAATTTAAATGAGACAATCAAATATTCTTTTTAGAGCACCAATGGAAGTGTTTTCTAATCTAAAACAAACACAAGTGGTTTGAAGATGACATGCTTGGAAATTCAAACCTACAAAACTACTTGTTAGTAGTCTCAAAAGATGCCTTAGACCCATGAAAAGTCAAATCCACGCGTTGCAACAATAGATTAGTAACCTAAAAAACCCTCTAAACTACTAACTTGAAATGAGAAATCTGATTTTTTTTTGGAAAAAACCCAAAAATAAAATTTACTAGATGAATGTGTCACTCTGCAGAGCAAATGCGTCTAAGGGCCGAAGTTGGAATTTACTAGGCAGATACGTCGTTCTGCGCAGCAGATGTGTCTTGGCCTACAAATGTGTCGTTTGAGATGGCCAATGCATCAGATCTGAGCAAATGTGCCTCTGGGGATAACAAATGCAGCTCAACTCTATAGATGCATCGTTCTGATGGCCAAATGCATTGCGACGCATCAATTGCAGTTCTGGAATCTACAAATGTGGCTCGCCGTACCTGTACCTGCAAAAATGCAAAAATGTCGTTTGGAAATTTACAAAAAAAATACGTTTGGCATCGAGTTTACCAATGTAACTATGAGAAATATTCAAGTTAGCAAATTAATGAATAAATAAATAAAAACTCAAAGTAAATAATGAAGCACAAAGGAGGAAAACATGAAAATAAAAGGAATAATCCCACCAAATATCTTCAAACTCCATGATTGACCTCCATTACACCTTCTCTATTTGCTGAAATCTGTAGTTTACCCTTAGATTTTGTGTGAGCAACTTATGACTATGCCAAGACCTAAGCAAATGTTGAAGGATTTGATCACAAGTGCTACACTATGCAACTATGCAACTAGCAATCAACTATGAAATAAGCCTAAAGTATGTCGAAATGGCAAAAGATGTGAAGTATGCCTAAGACATGATTGCATGAGATTTAAATGCCAAGAGACTAAGAGATGTGCAAATGAGACCAAAATTGCCATTTTATAGAAAATGCAATTTTGGATGAATGACCAAGATTGAAAATTGACAAATGCCCTAGAATCAATGGACAAGATTCAATGTGACAACCCACAATTAGGGTTAGGGAAAAATTAGGGTGAATTTGAAATGAGTGGACAAGATTTGATTTGAGAAAATCAAATCAAGGGTTGAAAATGCATGTGACAGGGAGATAAGAATGATATAGAAAAAGGGAGCTGAAAAATCAAATAATTTTAGAAATTACTTGATTTATGAAAGAAAATTTGTTATTTTGAATTAAAAATCAATTTAATTAAAAAAGGTGGGGTCATGTGACAGTAAATAATTAATTTGAATTATTTGCTAAGAGAGGGAAAATTAGAAAGTGAGACCAATTTAATTAAATAATTTTATTTAAAATGGGGAAAATACCAAGGTGGACAATAATTAAATAAATTAAAGAATTTATTTAATTGTGATAAGACATTTAGGAATTAATGGCGTATTTAAATAAATAAATAAAATTTATTTATTTAAATAATCAAGAGGAAAATAATGGACCAAGATAATTAAATAAATTTAAGAATCTATTTATTTATGGAAAGACATTAGAGAATTAGTGACACATTTAAATAATCAAGAAGAATAAAAGACATGAATTAATTAAATAATTACTAATTATTTAACTAATAGTGGAAGGTGGACCAAAGGACATAATTAAACATTTTAATTATGCTAGGAAGAAATATAGGGAAAAATAGAACTTGCGGGCCTAGGTCATTTTTATGTGTCTACACAACCCTACATCACTTTAAATTTGAACACATATTTTTGACTCTAAGAAAATTCACCACCAACAATTCACTGTCAACAAATTCACCTCCAACAATTCATTGTCAACAATTCATTGCCTTGTCATGGAAAATTCACCACCAACAATTCATATCATATTTTTGGCGGTGAATTTTCCACGAGATGAATTTGTCGTGACGATGAATTGTTAATGGTGAATTGTTGATGGTGAATTATTGACAGTGAATTTCTCTGAAGCCCATACTTTCATTTATAAACTTTACAATCTTGAAAAAGCATTCTTAGATAAACCCTCCCATACTAACAACGAAGTAAACAAATTTTAATATCAAATACAGACAAAATGATATCATAGTCCAAACCATTAACCTCACCCATAAAAACAATGAAATTAATAGACTACATAAATCTACCAACCAATTAGTTGATGTAGACAAATTGATATCAAATTATACATCATGAGCTCTACCTATACCAAACACTCAAAGTATATTGACTTCAAAGGCCTAACAACCAATTAAACTCAAGGACACTATGGACAAATTGGCATTTCAAAGTTCAAACAAACTAGTACCCCTAGAAATCACCCTAATGTATTACTAAAAATTGCTCACTATGGACAAATTGATCTCTAATGGAATCACCTTGTATGGACAAAGTGATCTATGAGGGAACCACCCAAGAATCAATATAATGCTCCGAAAAAATCTCTTTACCACTCAATCATTCTGAATCAAATATTCGTACAACGTGCTAAGGTTAACCTTTGAACTTTTTATATCCATAATTTCAAGGGCCACATAACTTATACACTTCGCTTTCATGGGAAAGGATAGTTTTAAATATTATGTAAATGTAAAATATTTGAGAATCACTAGACATTTAAATTGTTTTTATAATTATATTATTTATTTCAAGCGTCAGATTAATAATATTATATTAATCCATCCATTACATATATTCATTTATGGCGTTTTGAAATTTTTGTGTTATGAATATTGCATGCTTTTCCTATGAATATTACTTTGACAAAAATGGTCTCATCTGGCCTTGCACGTGAGTGCGACTCTAGGACTATGGTGAGGTTTAAAGTTTAAATTGTCATGTTAGTAATCAATATGTTGGTTTTTTGTATCATGTGGATCCTCATGTATAGATAAAGTAGAATTTTTTTATATGTTATTTGTATTTGGATTAAAAAATTTAGAGTTGGCATTAAGTATGATTGCATAAATAAATTAGTCTTAAGAGATAATTCTATCAAATATACATCACATATATATTAAAAATATTCAAGTATTACGATTAAATATAACTATTGTAAAATAGATTTGCATGAAACTATTGAGACTAGCAAAAATGTGATAATGGTTTCAATTGAGATAAAAGTTGGAAGTGAGCCGCAGTTGGTATCACATAACAAACTCCCTCAAGAGACTCCTAGCTTGATTTTTTGGTTGTTGTCATTGCCCCTTGTTGCTAGCCTTTTCTAGTATGGTCCACATTGTTTGTTCATTTCCTCTTCTAAACATCACTCTCTATTTTCTTGTTTGGTCCCCCCACTTATCCAAAAGCAACCCTTCCAAAATGATTTTAGTTCATCTCATCCCTTGGCTTTTGTGCATTCCAATTTTGTGAACTAGATTTATGTAGTTCCATTGGCTTAATATCCTTCCTATATTTATCAATAGTTATAGAATAGCCAAAAGAGAACTTAGTCAACATTCCTCCAAGAAGAATGGTTGGTAGATGTACAACATGAGCTATTGACATTACATGGATAGTATACAAGATTGCAAACATGTTGAGTCACACAAGCTGGAATAGATGTTGTGGAAGAAGACAAACACAAACATTTTTCTAAAAGAGAAGATGATTGAAGTGACATTGAGGATGAGGCAAGAGGTAGTAGTGAAGAACATGTGCAAAAGGACTATTGATACATGTAGGGGAAGATAGAATTTTAAGGGCTCTCTCAACAATTAGAAAGGAACGCTAGGAAAAGATGTGTTGTTCACCTTACATAATGTTATAATGTAATTTAATATTATTTATGGTGTACCTAGGAGGTCTAGGGATACGTGCATCACATGTAGTTAGTATTATTGGGACCACTTTATGTGTTATATGTAACATTGGAATAAATATTTAATATTGGAAAAACCTAGTACAAAAAAGTAAATGTGGGGGTTAATGGTTTTGTAAGATCATGGTATTAGTCACATGGTTTTATGTAATACTAGTTGGTGGTTTGTGCAAGCTTATCTCTATAAAAGCAAACACATGGATAGTTGTCTAAGGTTGGCTAGTTGGCCATTTTGGCTAAGGAGTTGCGAGCATCTCTTGTTTGCATTTGTGAGGTTTGAAGCATAGCATGGGATATGTGGTTACATACTTGCTCACATGGAGTGCTTGTATCTAGAGCTTGTGTTTCAAAAGTGTTCATGGAGACTCTGAAGATGTATTTTAATTGTTTCATTATTGAATAATAAATGAGCGATGGATGCTTTTGGAGGCTAGTTTTTTCCCTCTTGAGGGTTTTCCTAGAGTATATCTTATGTCATATTTGATGGTATGTTGTCTATTCATTTGCATATGGATTCTAAATATTGGTTTGCATGATTTTCTCTATTTGAGTTATGTGAAAATTATCTTGGGTGGCTGCATATTCCTTTCTTTTAGTATTAGAGCCATGATTGTGGTTTGTATAATCCTTGTTAGAGTAGATTTGGTGCATAGTTGACTCCAAGTCTTGCATGAAATAATGAAGACATTGCAAGGTATGAGGGTTTTGTGTAGGTTGTTTTTGTAGATTTGGGGTTTTGGGGTTGCAAATATGAAGTTATTTTTTTGCAGATTTAGGTTTATGAATCTTTATTGGGAAAAATATTTTTTCTAGGTGTTCACCATGAGGGTTTTGTAGGAGAGGATACACATATGACCCCTTGGGACAAAAAATACCTCACCATTGGATCCAAGAGGCCCGCGAGATGAAGATTGACATAAAATTCAACTTATTTTGGTCATTGAGAAAAAAATGCAAATTTTTACCCTCCTAGCTCTATTGTACGACTATATGATCGTACAATTTCTCAACAACTTGAAAATTATAAAAAATAAAAAAATAAATTTAATGTCCTACACAAAAAAAAAATTATTTAAAAAAATTAAAAGGGAGGGGGGTTTGCAAACCCTCATGACCCCTTGGTACATCGACCTGGAAGGTACTGATAGGTTGGTACTAGCCTGTTAATTCCAATTGACTCTATCAGCTTGCAATTAGTGGGTGCCTACCAATGAGGTTTTAAGTTCATTGGTTTAGGCCTCTAGTCTATGGGACTAGGTTCTAGCCCCCCACATGCCACAAATTATTTTTTTCCAATCTTAAAAAAAATAAACTCGGTTTTTATAGACTTCAAGTTCGTGCCACTCTGTAGGTGGCACTATCGGCACTAGCAAGCCACCACCCAACCACCATAGGGAAACCTTGTAGCCACCACAAGAGGCCTAATTCTAGGTATTTTTTTCTAAAGGGCATAACATTGTCTCATAGTGTCAGATTTTTGACTTCTTGTAGTCATTGGAAAGTTGGTACCAGTTACTATGTTGTGGTATCAATGATTTTCTCAAATTTTGTTATTTTGATAGTGAAATGCTTGCTATAAGTCAGATTTTATTTTCAAACTTGGAAAGGTCATAACTTGTGTATATGGAGTTAGATTTTGAACTTCTTATAGTTGATAGAAAGCTTGTTTAGAGAACTACATAGTGGATTAGGTTTGGAGATTTTTTGGTATAATTTATTTATTGTTATTTCTATTTGAGCTATTTATGGGTTCTTATTGACTATGGTAGTTTTGTAAGCTTATGACTATCAAATCTTGGTTATTTTGTGTTTGAGTCATTGCATACTCACTTGTACATATTTGATTATCCTCATTTGAAATGGTTATCAGTATATTGTTGAGTTTGTATGTTGTATTGTTGGATTTATGAGCTGTGCAATGTTGTAGGCTATCTATAAATACAAGTTGCATATATGACCCACATGTGGGTTTTTCATACCCATAGATGCTTTAGTATTGGCATAGATTTTGATTTTTAGCTTGGTTTAGTTACTCATTTTTATGGTTTGTTTGCCATGTTGAGGTGGAAAGATGGTGTTACTAGGTACAACCATGATGTGGGATCTATGCTTGTTGACCATGTGATGTAGACATGTGTGACATAGTGGGAGTTTGATGTTGGTACATTTGGTGGTGATCATTATTTCAAAAAGATTCCTTATGCCTTTGGGACTTTGACATGACATGATTTTTTATGTAAATGTATTTTTGGTGGTATTGGGTTGATTCTTGATTGTCTGTGATAATGTTTCTTCTCTTGAGGATATGGTTATCATGATGTCATGGATAGCTTGATTACATGTTTCAGTGGAAGCTAGTGATAATGATGGTTTGGAAATGTTGTATATTTTTGGTTTTGGAGATCATGGTTTTACTCTTCTCTTAGGATCTCTTGGTGTTGAGTTATTTGATTATGTTGGGATCATGGAGGATCTTAAATTAGAGGATGGTTGTCATGATTCCACAGAGAGCTTGATATCACAGTTCAATGAGAGATTTTGGAAGTGATGTGGATTCACCATTTGATGGTGGATGATATTTTACAGTGTTTTTGGTGTCATATATTGGCTCTTAGATATTGTTAAATGTATATATAGTGATATTCATTGATATCTTGGGTTTCATTGGCAAGAGATGGTTATCTTCATTTGGTTTGGAGATGTTGACATCTTATCACCATAGAGGAATCTTGTAGTCTTTGGTTGAGATGTTGGTTATGATTTGTCATTTGATAGGTGATCCTTACTTATAGGATGGAATGTTATTGTGCCACGGTAGAATCTTGGTCATACATTAGATTTTTGACATGATACAGGTGGTTGATATGTTCATTGGAGCATATGATCTTATTTTGAGTAGATGTGAGAGCATGATGCCATAGAGAGTTTCTGATCCTTAAGGTTGGATATTTGATATTGATCTTATTGGTTCTTGTAGTATTACGTATATTGGTCATTTTTTGGGAGCTTCATGATAGTCATGTGCATTAGGAGCTTGGCATAGATTGATTGGTTTTAGGTGCTCATGAATACTTGGAGACATAGGTGAGGCTAGGAGATCTCTTGGGATTAGAGACATGGATTGAGATGGATAATCTTTGACGAGGTTTTGATAGGAAAGACTAAGGAGCCTACACCTTGGTTAGACATAAGTTCAACATGGACCTCTAAGGATATTGGTCTTAGATTATTTGTGATGACTTGGATATCTTTGAGGAGCATCCTCATTCCCCACTCTTGGTCTACTCAACAATATTTCATTTGAAAGGCATTTCCCATTCTTG
This sequence comes from Sequoia sempervirens, assembly GCA_007258455.2. Classification (NCBI taxonomy): domain Eukaryota; kingdom Viridiplantae; phylum Streptophyta; class Pinopsida; order Cupressales; family Cupressaceae; genus Sequoia; species Sequoia sempervirens. The sequence goes on from VDFB02298075.1 coordinate 18,217, forward strand.
TTTTCAGATGCATTATGTTTCATGCTTTTATTTTCTCATGGGAATGAGTCTTGATTCATGGTGATTGATTATGGATGACTCATTTGAGAATTATTTAACATGATTTATTTGATGCTTTGTCTTCTCATGCATATAGATCTTGATCTATGGTTTGCTAGTTCTAGAGGGTTCATTTGAGGAGTATTGGCATGTTTATCTCCTTATGCATTGTGAGTTCATTCATTGATGTTGAGTATATGAGATGTTATTGGGATTATTCCCTTAGTTTTTATGCATACATCTTGGTCAAGGTTAGATGTGGATAATACTATTCTCTTTAGGTTTTTACGGAGGAGATCATACTTATCACAACTTAGAATATAGAGGTGTGTGTAGAAGAACATGCTACATGTTTTGATTTATAGGTTCTCTCTTTGGTCTTATCCTTCTTTATGGATGTTTGTGTTCATATGATATTAGATTTGAGGTCTTTTGGAGCTATGGCGATTACTATGTTTTTGGTCATGTGTTTTTCATTATTCTTTGGTGACGACATGGAGGTTCCTTTATCTCTTTCTTGTGTTGGATGTGAAGAACTTGGGAGAGCTATGGAGACTAGTGCCAAAGTTGTATTTACAGTAGATTTATTTGTAGGATTTGCATATCATTTTGGTTATTCCTTGATACTATATGATGTTGATTACACTCTCTATGTGATACTATTGGTGGATCTTTGGATGTCTTGATCATTTTCATATTTGACATTACCTATGTAGTGAGAGTTCCTAGATGTGTACGTTCATTATATGATAGGTTTGGCACTTGGAGCTGGTGATTGTATTTTATGGGTTGTATATGTTGATGGTATGATGTTCACTTGTTATGTTTTATATACCTTTGAGGTATGGATAGTTGGATGCATTCAAATTTATTGTGGGTGCTATTTCAACTATGGTGATTATTTCTTGGAAAGTGTTGATGCATACTTGTTACCTTTGGATTGAGTGTTTGTATTTTGGGATATTGGTTGGAGGAAGGACTTATGCTTCTTTGTGATAGTGTGAAATCTCTTTGGAAGGATTAAATTATCTTTGTGTATTGGAATTATGGAGGATGAGATCATTCATGCTTGAGATGGTGCTCACCTTGATTCTTGTTGTAGGTACCTTAGTGGAGCACATAGAGAACTTTAATTCCTTGATGGTATATGTGGCTATACAGATTTTTCCCTTGTCGATGTTTGAGTTTACTTGTTTAACCCTTATGCAACATATAAAACAAGTGGTCTGAGAATGTTAGGAAAATACGAGCTATCCACCTTGCATAATGTTATAATGTAATTTAATATTATTTGTGGTGCTCCTAGGGGATCTAGCAATGCATGCATCACATGAGGTTAGCATTCTTGGGGCCACTTTATGTGTTGTATGTAACATTGGGCTACATAATTAATATTAGGAAAAATTAGTACCTAAAAATATATGTGGGGATTAATGGTTTTGTAAGCTCATGTTATTAATAACATAGTTTTATGTAATACCAATTGGTAGTTGTGTGCAAGCTTATATCTATAAAAGCAATCACATGGGTAGTTGTCTAATGTTGACTAGTTGGCTATTTTTTTCTAAGGGGTTGAGAGCATCTTGATGAGCACACGATAATATTGAGAGAGGGGGTAAATCAATATATAACAATCTTTTACATTTAAAAACATAACCAATCACAATAGAAAAATTCAAGTAAGATCTAGAAATTAAGAACATAATGAGAACACCGATTTACGTGGAAACCCTTGTGGGAGAAAACCACGAAAAAATATTGCTTATATATATTAATCTTCTTCTTCTTCTTGTAGACTTCAACCTACTATTAAAGTCTCCAATCTCTACAAATATTGAACTCCAAATTAGCAAGAGTCTCCAACCTCTATTTGATAGGCTTCAACCTAGTGGAGGCTCCAACCCACACACACAAACTGAGCTCCAACCTAGCAAGAGGCTCCAACCTCTATTTGATAGGATCCAACCTATTTATCCTTCAATGGATGATACAATATGCTTCTTCACATGATATTCTTCTAGAAAATTGGATTAAAACTCACACAATATTCTCCTTCCAAATCTGATCATTATCCAAACAATAACCTTCTTTTATAATTCTTATTACTATTATGCACAATCTTCCTTTCAAATTTGATCACTATCATGCACAATATTGCTTTACAATTTTGATTCAATCTATGCACCAATATTCTCTCACAATTGATCATAATCATGAAATTATTTTTCACATAATTTTTTTCCTATTTATCTCTTTTCAATCTGCTCTTTTACTCAAAAGTATACTATTAAAATTATTCTCCATATTTAATCACCCGTTCTTTTTATTTGAACACATCAAAATTTGACTTCATTTTTTGTTCTTTTTTCTTCCTCTAGATCTAATTCTATTCACATAATATTTATTGAATTATTACTTCTTTTGACTCCCAAACCATCATCTATTTAAATCTTCTCCACACCTCTTCCAAAGAGAGGCGACTTCTTGAATAGATATATTCTTTCACAATAAATAAATACCTCTTTTGTAGATCTCACCTCTTCTTTAATCCAAATCACACTTCTTTACTAATTATATTTTTGTTTCTCACTTTATATTTAATTAATTACTGTCTTTCACATATTATTTTCTTATTACAAACTTGGCACCTATTTATATGAATCATTGCTCCTTAACACACTTGTTACCTTAAGCACTTCTCAACATTTTATTAAGTTGGGCAATCAATATAGATATTTCTTTGAAACACATGGAGGCCAACTAAAATAATAGATAATAATTTTTCTTAGTGAGCCAGCCAAGATTCATGGTAAATATTCTTTATGAAGACTCAACATTGCATTAGAGGTTTATGCAATTATTTTTCTTAATGCATTCATTAATTGTTGCTTCTTTTTGATATATTACTCACTACTCTTTGTCTATATTAACCAATGCTCTTATTATGCATTAAATTCTATACTTTTCTCATACTTTAATCTTGGGAAATTAAGTCATATTTATGTATCTTGGAATAGAGATTGAACTTTGCTTTATATATCTTGAGAGGTTATAAACATTATCTCTTCGGGTGATTGATGATCAAAGTATGCATGAATATGCTTTATCAACTCCACTACTAAATCATATAAATCGTGAAAGTAGTCACCATAGTAGGTTATATTGAACGAAATTTGATGATTTACTTCATTCTTCCTTTGACATTAATGACACCAATATCTTATACTTTCATCTATTCACTAATGATCACCTTCTTGACATGAATGAGAACATTTTTCACCTTTGACATCAATGGCAACATATCCAACAATCTCCCCCTTTATCATTGATGGAAACAAAATCATAATCCTCTCCTTTTTCTTTGCTCCCCCTTACTCTATCTCTCGCCCTTTGACATCAATGGTAAAGGGACAATTAGTTTACTTCTTTCCTTCATGATACAATTCTTCCTTTTTTGTGATGCTCCCCCTATTTTTAAGGCTTCCCCTTTCTCAAGCTTCTCTTTGTCACTTGGATGATATGCTTCCTCTATAGCTTTCAAAAATTTGGATGTTTTTCTTAGGTTTGAAACATCAAGGACTTGTTTTGTTATCCATCATTTACTATGCATCTTACAAGATGAAAAATGTCTTCAATTATTCACAAAAGGATATCCCTTTCTTTATTTCTCCCTTTCTTAGATATTTTCTAATGCTCCCCTTGCTCTAATATTCCTCTTTCTCTAACTCTTCATCTTGACATGTATTCTCTTTTTAAGTCTCCCTTTCTATAGCTCTCAGTATTTCTATAATTCTCCCTCTTTTTCATTAATGATAAATGAATATTCATTATACCTCTATCTTCTATGGCATCATTGTATCAATAGGAATTAGAACATAAGTATAACTATCGTAACCTACTATTTTCCATCTCTTTCTTCTCTCATTGTCTCAAGTCTTTTATACAAGACTATTTTCCATATTTCTATAACCTATTCCATTCTTCACATTGTCATCAAATTCTTTGTAACATTCTATCATTCATACATGATATTTGATTTCCACTCTTATACATTGAAACATTGTCATGCTATAACCTTCCTCTTCAATAAAAAAATTATTACCTCATTGTTTCTATAGGTTGCTATCTCTCACTTGAAGACAATCATAATTTTCAATGTGTCATACTTATTATGCCTTTGATTCCTAATTTATCACCATTCCCATTGTACCTTGTCTTTCAAAATGTTTCCTTGCATCATTTATCAACCATCTTGTCATACATGCTTTGAACTATACTTTGTTGGAATGTTTATAATTTTTATGTCTTATGTTTTGAACCTCCATCACCCTATGAACATAATTCAATGACCTTGTTGTGTTATTAGTCATTCTTTAGTCTCTCTTTCTTTTTCTCCAATCATATCTTCTCTTTCTCTACCAATTCTTCCTCTTTGATCAATGACAATGGAATGCTTGTATAGAATATGCCTTAGCTAATCAATCTTGAATTGTATTCTTCATGGAGTGAAAAATTCCAAAATAAAATGTTTTTTTATTTTTATTTTTTATGGTTCAAATAAGGAATAGCATGAGAACAATATAACGGGGTCAAAAAGTGGGGTGGCTAGTTTTTGGTGCCCCTCTTTTTTTACATGCCCATAATGGATGTCTTAGAGTAAATATCTAATGGATAAATATCCCAAAGAGGAAAGAAGACTTGACAAGATTCCAAAGTCAAGACAAAACCGTAGTCATTACTCTTTCAAGTGAAATCTAATTCATTGATTGACCAAAGTTAATTATGCAATGATGCATATCCCCAAAGTTAATTATTGAAATATGAATATTGCCCCTATAAAAAGCTAGAATTGAAATTATGTTAAGTTAAAATTACAAGGATCCTCACATCCACTAGGAGTTTTAGCAATAAAGAAGTGTTAAATCCAAATCTAAGATAATGAGTGAAATCAAATTTATTAATACCCATTAATGGGTTGTAGAATTGCTACTTTAATTAGGGTTATTTCCTTTATTTGGATGATACTTTCATAACATTTCTAAAAATTATCAAACTCTATGTTTAATTATAAAGAATTAGAATTAATTACTAATAAGTTGATAGATATTTGCATATGTATTTGATTACTATTGAAAAGTGATGAAATGTTATAATGAATTATGTTGATTATAATGAATGTGTGTTGTATAGAAACTAATTTGATATTTAACAAGAAGGAAGTAGTAAACCAAAATTAATGGATCGTTGTTGACCTATAGTCACAAGAGTTGGTGACATGTAACTAAAGGATTGCGACAACAAAAGAGAGAAACACCTATAGTTGAGTTAGCCACAAATAGCTTGAGTATTTAATAATTTCCACCACTATTAGAGGACTTTTCAATAAGGACACTGACTCTTTTCCTCATATCCAACACCTTTGCCATTTTCCCATGCATGCCTCTGAAATCAATTTTCCTCTTTGTTAGTAAAATAAAATTAGGACTTAGGTTGGGAACCCTAGCTCAGTTGGCTAAATATGTCTTGTTGCAGGAGTTTGGTCATGAGGTCTAGTCTCCCCCACCCCCGTGGTATTGGAGGGTGTGTCACGCCAATGCCGCCAGTCACATTAAATTTTTTACCAGGTGCACTGCAGTTTATAGGGGGTCGTGCTACCCGATTCCTACAGTCTAAACAAAACAAAAGTTAGAACTTTATTTCTAAGTTTCCTTTCATGTCTTTATTGTAGAATAATTCTCTTCCTACTTTTAAGGAATATTTGAACAAGTAGTATCTAGGAATCCTAGTTATCTAGATTCAATTTATTATATATTATAGAACTCTACAAACTGAAGTAATTGTATTATTTCTTTCAACGATTGTGTAGATAATTACCCTATGAAGTAAGAGACTTCTAATACCCAAGAAAGGGCCCTCTTGAGGTATGTTTCTACTTTGTTGTTCAAATTAATAATTAGTTTTTTCTCATTTTACATTAGATTATCATTTGATAAAAGTTATTACTCGTAGCTATAGTTGATCAACATTCATTAATTTGTAGATATAATACTCAACCATAACATTAAATTTTAGTAAAAGTTTGAAAATTTTATATGCTTCTTTAAAATTATTTCCCTTTTAGTTCAATAAGTTTTATTACTATAGTCAACTTCATAGGATACCCTATAACTTCTCAACCATACATATAGTACTAACATCACCTGAAGAAACACATCCCTAGTTGACATATAAATGTAAACTCTTATTGCTAATGGTTTATTGATAAAGGATGACCCAACCCATTGGGTAGAAGTGAATGACTTAGTTGCTCCACATCATTAGGTAATAAGGGAGACCACACATCCATAACATTACCATAACATTAAATTTTAGCAAAAAATTGAAAATTTTGTATGTTCCTTTAAAATGATTTTCCTTTTAGTTCAGTAAGTTTGATTACTATACTCAACTTCATGGGAGCCCCTAGAACTTCTCAACCACACATATAGTACTAACATCATCTAAAGAAACACATCCCTGGTTGACATATAAATGTAAACTCTTATTGTTAATGGTTTCTTGATAAAGGATGAACCAATCCATTGGGTATAAGTGAATGGCTTAGTTGCTCCACATCATTAGGTAATAAGGGAGAACACACATCCATATTTGTAGTAAATTTTATCAAGATCAAAACTGAGTGCTCTAATAAGTTAAAATCTTCAAGGATGCTTATGTCCATGGTATTAAATTTTTCATAATGTCATAATACTTTTGGAATTAAGAGCATGAGAATATCAAAATTTATAAAGTTCCCACATTTAGGGCAAGTGCTAGTGGGTTTTCTAACTATTGATGCCCCAATTGAATCTATATATACTAATATGCTAGAGTCAATATTCATACACATGTGTTCATACATAGATGAGGGTTGGATGCTAATTGATAGTAAGTTCAAACTTGAGTGCACAAATTAGTAAAAGTTAGTAGGCGAATAGGTCTGTGGAAGTCTAGATCCCAAATAAATTAGGATTGATAATATTTTTGTGTCTAAGATGTTGAGAGTCAAGAAACCTAAAAAATTGGGTACATGTCATGTGTTTTTAATGTTTTATAGTGCATCCATTGAGCCAAAAAATCTAAGGCCATTAAATTTTTAGACCTAGAAACCTAATTAAACTAGGCTATATAAAATGCTTTCACATCCATAAGCATAATTAAAGTATGTAAAATACGATTGGGATTTCATGAATGTGAGAATGAACTTATTGGAGTTGGCCACCTATTCTCATACTAATTCTATTAAAATTTGATGGTTCAACCCAAACTAAATCTTGTCATAAGACCCATCTTTCAGATGTCACCCTATGTTAATATAAAATAAGTAATTTTTTAGACCTAGACATGAATTTCTAAGCTCAATATTATTATCAAACCCAAGAATCCAAGTATGTCAATCCAAGAGAATTTTTGGATGACTTTTCATAGGGATTTATTGATGTTGTAAGACTACATTCCTTTATATAATGTGGAAAAAAATTAAGAAGTTCAATTAAATAAATTATCTAATTTTTGTTAATTTCATTGGGCTTTCCTATATGGAATTAAAGCATGGTTTAAAACTAAGGGCCTAATGGGCCATTAAGGAAAAAAAATTAGGTTTAACTTTGAGATTGACTATACAACTACTCTATTGATGCAAGTAGTAAGAAAGCTAAAGTTCAACTATTTCTTTTGTAGAGTATACTATAGTAATCATGCATTAGCTAATAATTAATTAATCTTTAATTGATTATTAGTATACTTTTCCTACGCATGGGCGATGAGCACCCAACCCCTAGGGGGCTAATTTATTTTTTACTTCTTTTTGCAATTTTAGAAAAATTGGGAAAAATTGTGATAAATTTTTGCTTGACTATCAAAATTTGGCAAACAAGATATCATCGAAAAGCTAGTTTCTAGCACTATCCAATGGTGCTATTTTTTCTCAGATTTTGTTGTTGATACATTTTATCACTTGTCAAATTCAATTGTATTATTTTCACTCTTGAGCTCATAAATTTTGACTAATTTTTCTATTTTCATGATTCCAATGATGTTAGGATAGTCTTTTAGAGCTATTCATAACCATCCATGAATTTTTTCTACATTTATCACCAAGTACATTTTATTCAATTTTTTGTATTTTCACATTTTGGTGAATTACTTTGACATTTTAGCTCACAAAAACTTCCTATTTACATGGGATGACTTGTTGTTTGCTCGACAAGTATTTCTAGAATTTTATCTTATTTAAACATTTTGAACATATTTTTTATGCAAGTTCTCTTTGTAGAAACATTGAGATAAAGTGTCATTCTGTTGTATATTTTTTGGGGAATTTTGCACATTTTGGTGTGCCTATTGTACTTTCACTATGTTATAAAGTGTAACGGGTGGGTTGTGAGTGCCTTTGTTCTACTATCATTTTTAAGTGAGTGTCCCTTCCACAACAATATTAAATCCTAGTGATTCTTACCTCATGTGTGTGTGCCTTGTTTGCATACCCTTTTTCAATTGTAGATACTATTTTGTGCATGTGAAGATGTTCTTAGTTATCCTTCATGCACTTCTTGGTGACACAATTTTAGTGGAATTGTCTTGGGTCTCCTTTTTTTGCATTATGGGGGGTTTATAATATTGGTGTTAATGCTTCCTTGGTTTCATTTGTGGAGTGATCTATGTATCCAGTTGTTGTTCCTATGTATTGGCAGATGCAACAGTTGGTTACCCATGCAATTAGGTGAGATTGATTATTTACCATATGGGGAATTATATTATTATTTTTGAATGAAACCTTCTTTTCTCACTTGATCAATTTTCTTTAGACTATTGGTTCCTATTCCATTTGTATCTTTGAATTCCAAATGTTTGACTTTTTTCCATCTGATTTGAGTAGTGTCATTGAGGGAACTCATGTAGATTCTCATCTTCCTGATCTTGTTCATCATTTGTTTCAAAGGAGGTTCTTCATTTCAATACTATAGTAGTCATCATTTGATAGTTGTCTATAGCTTCTTTGTGCTTGTGCAATGTTCTTCATCTTTCTATTATTTTTGGGATATTATTTTGGAGGATTTTTAGACCTTCATTTGTCTTTCTCTCTTTTGGAGAGTAGTTTTTCTTTTTAGAGATTTTCTTCTTTTATCTCCAACTATGAGAGATTAGGTTGTTTTTACATGGGTGCCTCATCAACTCTTGTTTTTTGGCACTCATCATGCATTCTTTACTTTTTATGCATTAGATTTTTAGGGTTTTAGCTACTCCCTAAGTTATCCTTAAGGGGGGTGTTAGAGTTTAATCATGCATTAAAAATTAATTAATTAATCTTTATTTGATTATTAGTCTAATTCATTTCATGCACTTAAGCTAAATTTAGGAGTGATTTTTAATGTTAACTAGAGCAAGCTTTTATTAGATCAATTTATATCATCACATAGGATGTTGAAACTTCTCATGATCTAATCCATTTATCATTTAGAGTTTCTCCTATAAATCACTCACCCTCATTGCATTATCTATTGATCTCTTTGAAGATTCTTGATTAGGTTTATTCTGTAAGTATTTTCTCGTTGAGGATATAGAAATCATTATTTGCAACCCTCTTTGTTTGGAAGGTGTTTTTTTCGATGTTTGATCTTGTGTCTCATGTTTATTTACAATTCTAATAGTGTATAATAGGCAATACTTGTTTATCATTATGCTTTCATTGGTTTAACTTCAAACATGAGGAAGAAGAATAGAGAATATGATAGAAGAAGGATAAGAGCACAAATCATAGATGAATTAATAAGCTTTAAGATGGAGGAAAAAGAATAAGGGTTTTGGGAGTAAAAAGAACCTAAAAAATGGAAAATCAAATACTAAAATAAATTTTAAAAGAAACACTCCTCATTCAACATGAAATAAGAGAAATGTTTTCAAGGAATCTAACAAATTTTATAGCTTGATAGAATTGGAATGAAAAAAATAGGAACTTAAAAGTGGGATGGGCTCTAATAAATTCTAAGAAAGAATCCATCTAAATTTTCAAGAAAAAATCCATCTCTTAAAGTTCATCATTCTATATTCTTTCCAAAAAAAATATTTTTCTTGCCTTCATTGCATAGAAGCATGTATGTGTATGATAATGTTTCATTTTAAAATCAACTAAACAAAAAAAATAGCCACAATTCATAATTCTTTGGAAATGATGAATGAATCCCCCACTATAAAACTTTGACATGAATCAAGTACAAGAACTCAAGATTCTTCATGTAGTTATGATTAAGGATTGTAAACAAACATTAGATGTAGCATATGGAATTTAGTATTCACTAGCATTTCTAGGTATGCAACTAATGCAAAAGTATTCAATTCCTATCTTACCCCTTTCTCCTATAATATGGACATATTGGGTAAACACATATCATAAAGTTCATTACAATTGTCAAATAGAATTGAATTTAGATTCATTAATTCAAATATAATATTCATTCATCTTTATTTTAACTTGAGTTATTGATTAACTCATAGAATGTAGGAACATGCGTTACTAGTTTATTATTAAAGTGCAGAGTACTTTCATGGAGGCCAACCCAAGTATCATGCCCACTTTTCCTCCTATCCACCATTACAATGAGGTATTCAACTTCATATGGATGTTGTTGAAGGGTGTGTCCATTAAAATGTTTTCAACCCATTTGATTGGTGCATGGATTCTACCATCTAAGAAATTTTGTAGCTAATTTCTAGAACCAATTCAAGAAAACTATGAAATCCATCACTTAGCTAATCTAGGAAAATTATGACATCCACCTCTTAGCCAATCTAGAAATCAATATCACTTCCAATTGACACATGCACAAGCATGCATACATATAGAAACAAATAAGTCTCTTAATATTTGAGTTTTGATTACATTCAATATAGTTTGGGGAGCTACAACCACTTCAATGGGCCCTAGAACATGTCAACAAGGAAATGCCCTTATCACAATGTAAAATCTTGCTATACCAAAGAAACACTATCCAAATTTAAACTAAGATATCAATCATCGTAATAACACCTTGATAATCAACACAACACACATGGAAAGAAACACTATTCAACTTTTAATTGATATAGAAAATAATCCATCTCTACTAGGATGACCATCATTTAGATTTCTTATTCACCAAAATAGCTATTGTGTTACTTTGTGCATGAATGACCATGGAGCTATTCTCTTTATAAAATTACAACTATAAAAATCTATTGATGCATAAAGGATTATCAACAATTTAGTCCATAGAGTCTTCCTTGACATTGAATCACATGCATTTTATGCTAAAATAGATAAAAATCATACACAAGGATCCCAACTTAGACATAAGACCATGAGACTCATAACTTTTTAAACATAGAATGACATATTCACACAACAATTATATTGAGAACTCTAGTCTTGATATAAATCATCATAATTTAATAACATCACGAGTCACACACACATAATGCATATCCAAAAAATATTATTTCACTAGTTTCAAACTCCCTTAATATCGAATATCTTCAGTAGTTTGTATGGTGATTTGTAGCTACAATTACATATGGTATAAAAATTACTCTAGAAGTTGAATATGTAGGTTTTAAAATATATGTATCTACATTTTACATACATGCCTACCAAGTAGTTGCAACTACCTCTAAAAAAATTCCTCTACCCTTTATTCTTTAATAGATGTCCATAACTTATTCCAAAGCTCCTAGTTGGCACATGCTCTAGGAGGATAGCAAAGGTTATATGATTTTATACCTACCAATTACATTATGTTGGAATTTTCTATAGAATTTTCAACAAAAATATTTTAATAATATCGTACAATCAAGGTGTTCCACGAGAACAATGTGCTTTGAGGCATTCTATCAAATAGTTCAAGTGCCTTGTCTATGCTTCCACATTTTGCATATCCTAAAATCATGGCATTCTATAAATAATTATTGGAGGAATTTTGTTAAATAGATCATGTGCCTTTGTTGAAAATGGAGGTAATTATGTAGCTTAATACTTTGTAAACCTACAAGATTGTAGATCTAATTAAGTCTTCTTTGTTACAATTTCTTTGTATATGATTATCTGTTTAGATTCATTTTACCAATTGTAGAAGTAGATAGAATATTGTAGAAGAATAAGACCAAAAGATAGAAGTGACACAACATATACTGTGGAGAAACCCTTTCGGGAAAAAAATCCACCACCAAAATCAATAGTGCTTGTATAATTTAACCTTAGAACAAGATTACAATAATTCTTTATCAATCCTTGCTTGATATGCTTCTTTTTCCTTCAACAATTCTTCTTCACAACCTGCAATAAACTCTCATGTGTCCAAGCATGAATCCACACATCCTATGCCATGCTTCACAAAAGTAATCTCTTATAACTCTCTTCAACTTGCTGCAATAAATAAACAATTGTATACATTGTAAACTCCAAAGAGTTGAATATTACAAGAGGATAAAGCTCCTCACAAATATCTATGCGATTCCTATGCAAGTAGAGTTCTTCAATGAAAAACAATGTCAAACCAATTCCTTCATCAATTTGGGCATCCCAAACTGAAGTCTTAACTCAACGTTGATTACGAAGATATCTGCCAAGCTTCTCCTCAAAGTTGGCACCCAAGAATGAGCCCCACTTAACTGAGCCTTGTAAATATCTTCTCATGCAAAAGTGTTAACTCCAAGATCTCAACTTGGGCACCCAAGGTGGGTCCAAGTCAATCTCTGTTAACTGAAACATATCTTTCCATCAATTCATGCAAACATGATGCATGATTGATCATCCCCACTTAACTGAATGTAGCCGCCTGTTATCTATCATGCAACTCAAGTCATTAACATGCAACTCAAGTCAACTAAAGTCCACTAACATGCAACTCAAACTAACTACATGCACTGAAGATAATTGAACCATAATTGAACTGAACTGAACAAAACTAAACTCCACTCATGTAAACATCAATTCCTAACTTCTAGGATCTTTACATGCATTATTGAAGTGTTATTTTTCTCCAAATAGTTAACTGAAAATAAGGTGGGTTCCATCTTCCATGTGGGTGCTCCATGTGATCCTATTTTGTAGGAGTTCTTCTTGGGCATCCCCACATGTTCCTAGCATTTAGAATTAATTACAAATTTCAATTTGCATGTTCATTTCATTCAAATTTAATCTCTTTCTAATCCTAGTGTTGGGGAACACTTTCCAAGGACTTAGGAGATACATGAAATATGTTTAGGATTGCAATTGAATGGCATCCTATTCCCAAAATCCTTTTCTATGCTTCCAAATTTTGCATACATATCTATCATGACAATTGCAACTACAACATCTAACAAAATTAATCCATCATTGATCTTGTGATGGATGTCCATAACCCATTCCAAAATATCACATTTTTGCACAAGCTATGAGTTTGTTGGTAAAGATTATGGAGTCTGATTTTTACCTACCAATCCCATTTAGTTGAAAGTTTTTAAATCCTTTTAACAAACACATTGTGTGCATATCTAACAATCATAACATTCAGTGAGACCACATTTATCTCAAGCATCCTATCAAATAGTTCATGTTCCTTGTCTATGCTTCCAAATTTTGCATACATGTCTATCAAACCATTTCCAACTTTTATATCTAACAATATTCACCCTTCCATTATACTTCACTGAACATCCATATCATGTTCCAAAGCTCCCATTTTGGCATAAGCTATGAATATGCTATAAAATGAAGACTGATCAAGTGGGAAATCTATTTGGTGCATATTAAGATCTTATATGTAGGAGAAACACTTTAAAACAACTAAACTTGTGCAAGATTAATGAAAAATAAAATATAAACGAGAAGTGGAATAAGTTAGGAGGGCCCCACATCGTCGACTTAAATGATCAAGCTTAGAGTGTGTTGGTTAAGCCTGACCATTTATTTTTAATGATTATTAGGTAAGTAGCACAAGATGCCACAAATTAAAGCACGTATAGTGATTTCACTCAACAAGTTTCCAAATTTCAGCGATATCTCAATCCTACCACGTTAAATCTCAATGACTATGTGGGCCTCAATCAATTCAATTTTGAAGTTGCTTGAATAACCTACTTCCCTAAGTACTAAAATATTTTTTTTTGATAGTAGTCTCTTCAATCCATAAATGTAATTCCATACATACCTACATCTCCATTTCCACCCTCTTGAATTATCAAACCTTTCAATCCCTTCAATCCTTCTAACACTTCAAGACCTATATTTCGTAGCTCATCACATCCAACAATCTTGATGCTCTCCATGTATTGTATACTTGCAAATATTGGTAGATCTCATCAAGGAACTACTTTGTCTTTAAGATTTTTAACCATTTTCCTAGTTTGCTGGTCCCTCTAAACACTATCCAAGTCTCCTTATTTCATTTTCATTAGTGCAAATAGAAATGAATCAACTGATGGATTTCCTTTTTAATATACCATTTAAGCCACCAAAACTGAATAGAACGACGTAATATTTTTATTTCATTCACCTCAAACTACAATAACTACCTTTCATTGTTTAAAGATTCCTTCAAACAATATACAAAATTGAGCATAAATTATTTATTGGATGATCTATTAAACAAAAGACCTCATAAATAAATCTGCCAAGGTATGATCGATAAAATACAGAGATTTTTAAAACAAATCTAATTCATCCAAGAGAATGAAACTCAAAATATTTTTCGCTATTCCTCTAATCACTCCAACTGCATCAAATATAATCATGAAAAGTAATCAATAGTGAATTCAATATAGAAAACTATTGCAAGGGATTTTGTAAGACAATGATTTTTTTTATATTGAATGTGAACATGAACATAATAAAGTGAATGAGATGGAAAAACAAAAGATAAAAAAATGAATGATGAATGCCATAGATTTGTACATGGTCCACACTACTTTTCTATTGATAAAATGCAATAATGGTGGATGAACATCAATGGTCACTTTGCACTTGTTCTACACTATTTGGATATTATAATACCACTTTGGATGAAAGATGAGTGAATGGAAGGTGAAGAGAGAGGTCCAAATTTTTTTCTCTAATAACATATTAAAATTGATAAATAACAAAGAGCCAAAGGCTCAAACCCACAAATCAATCATTCAACTTCAACACTAAAAGATCACAATGCAATGGTTAAATATAAAATCTAACTTCTAACTACCCAACAACTAACTCCTATTAATAAATCAATTCAATATTGCACGAATTAATTATTTATTATATAATAATTATTAATATATGCTATGTACTATTTCCCAATAGTTTCTTTAAAACTTTTAGGAATGAAATCTGTAAGACAAAGTTGAACCAGGTTCCTTTCTTTTTTATCAATTACTAACCAATCTTCATCTTTCATGCCAAACGGTTTCTACCTTGAAACTACACCTCACAGATCTTTGGGAATAAGTAAATACTCCATCTTGAACTTCCAAAGCTCAAATGTTTCATTAGACTTCTCAACCTCTATTCTAGATGTGTATATCATATATGTCCTACAAGGTTCCCACTAAAACAAGGATTGGTTACACAACCAAATATTGCCATGGATATATCAAGTTGGCTAGACTTTGATACTAAATAACATATGACAATTCTCAACTAATCCGATTAAGAGGGTAATGCAAATAAACTAGATGTAATAAATTTTTAATCTCATAGTAAGAGCACTATGTAAAGAGCAAGAAAGGAAGAAGGGACAAAGAACAAAAATAATAATATGCCCTTGGAAAACCCTACAAAGAGAAAAAAATGTAACCTCCAAATCACACTCTCAATGTATTATTTAACAACCAATAGCTACAATAAATATCAAAGTCATTTTGCTTGAATGGGGTTTGCACTGTGAATATGGTGAAAATCCAATAGAATAACTCTACATAAAACTTGACAATCAATCTATATCTCAAGCCCTCAATATATAAGACAAGGAGACCTAGAAAACTATTAGGTGATTTCCAAAAGCTATGGGCTCAAAACCATGACCCAAAACTAAATCCAAGAGGTCCAAATTCAACCCATGGACCACACTACAAAAGTATTTCTTATACAATTAGAATGTTACTCTAATTTGATCAATTAAACCCTAGGGTAAAAGTAACTCTCAGACACTCCATGTAGATGTAATAATATATCTTAGATGTGTTTAATAATAAATAATTAAAGATGTTTTAATTCATGGTTCACCTAGTAACTCCCTATTCGTTAAACTTTTACAATTGTAATAAGACCAATAAAATGTGATGAAGAGTGCCAACAATGGAATCTCATGATTTCATTTCAGTGGGGCACCATTTTTTCCATGTTTTGACACATTATTTACAATATTACACAAATATTAAATAGTTTCAAGTATATTAAGACTTGCAAGGTGTATGACACCTAGTCTTAATAATTGATTCCCAAGCTAGAGTCCACATAAGCATTCCTTAAAATAGTTAAAATTGTCTAGCAATAGCTTGGATCAATAACTAAAAACACTTGCAAGTACAAAAGAGACAAGTAATACTACCTTTAAGAAAATTCAATACTAATAACTAGTGGCATAAATGATCTTGAGATTAGATTGAGAAGGTGTCAATGACTTAATAGCATGAAAAAAACAATATTCAATTGGTTTCATGTCAACTTTGTGTTTAAACATGGCTAATCAAAATCAAATAGCTCGCCTAGATTCTAATTTCAATTTATGTATGAGACAATGTTCTAGTGCTAGAAACCATCCATCCTTAAGATTGGTTTGAATCAAGGGTATGTGCAGGATCATGGTATGCCAAACAAGCCCTTAAGTGGCAATGAAAATTCAGAACAATTAGAGTTAGGCAACTTGATGTAAAAATTTGAATAAGTTATCTATATTATTTCAAAAATATGTAAGAATAGATTCTGTGGAAATTGAATTTAGTTTCTAAACTACTAGGTTTATTTTTTAAAACAAAATCTATTTGGTGAAAAATTTAAAATTTCAATGCAGTATTACTTTAAATTTCAGGAAAAAATTCTTTAAGTAGGTGTATGTCCTGGACCAATTCTAACCATAATAAAATGATAATATTTTTTTATGAGATTTTATATGCAAGTAGAGGACTCATGTTCGATGTGACGATATTTTTGTAATTTTTTCCATGTAACAATTAATTATGAATTTTTTATTACAACTTTTTAAAATATAAAACTGTGATGTCTCACTCACCTTAACTTGGTCAAAATTTCATGAATTCAAATTTTTTTTTAATCCTATAGTATACAAAGCATAGAATGTGATGCATGTTTTGGATTCCAAAAAATATGATACCGCTTGAAAGTTATAAATATTTTACAATCACTCTATCAATCAGACTTTGTCATAATTCTAGTAGAAAATAAATAATAATAATCTATTAAATTCAAAATAAAACATAATTTATATTGGCAAAAACCTGAGAATCTCCTCTACAAACCCTTTTCATTTTATCAATTTTGGCTAAAAATAAAGTCGTCAGCCACATGGGCGAAGTCCCGAAAAACAAGGTAAGCTGTTAAACAGGCTTTTGTGTTGACTTTTTAGGATTGGCATCTCCTAACCA
>VDFB02298076.1:0-25373 GCA_007258455.2 Sequoia sempervirens
TAGTAGACTCTCGTGGTGCATGTTTTACACACGTTGAAGATAAGGTATCGAGAGAGATCGGGGGTTATGATGTGATTCCTGACGTCCGACCAGCTGGCGAATGCTAGGACCAGTGGTACGATTAAAGTGGCACCTTTCATTGGACTGTCGTCTGTATACCATCATCAATGCACTTGTTGATTGGGCGGATAGATATAGACTTGGATGTGTCTAGAGTGGGGAGTAGTTGCAGAGTCTTTTCAATTGCATGTTGTTATTTGGTAAGGTTATAAATGTTCTTCAATTGAGACTAGTAGATGTGTGATAGAGTGTTCAAAGTGGGGATAAGTTTGACTGGTAGATGTGTGATAGTGTCACATGTTGATTACTTTATTTCTTTCTTTTTTTAATATTTAAGGTTGAAAAGAAAATGAAAATATAAGAGCTTGTTTTGTATATATATTTATATACAATTAAATAATTTTAAAATGGTATTGGTATTTAATTTTACATTTAAAATAGAGAATTAATTAAGTTAATTTTAAAAGAAAAAGTTAATTAAACAAAAGTTACTTGGGCAAGCAGTTTGTCAAAAGTTATAAAATAGTTATGTTTTTATTTGTTGTGTTTGATAAGTTTTAGCAACAATGTTGATAAAATGAATAAATAATAGGTACATGAAAAGCAAGTTTTCCTCTAATGATAAACATTTGACATTTATAACTGTATTCTGGGATTAATATATACATAGAATTCCTAACTAGTTGCAATTTTGGTTCAAATGAAAGAGAAGCTAATGTATCATAATGGGCTCTAGCATGAGTAGTGCTAATACATTTCCTTAGAAACTAGAGGTTTAGAGCAAAACCAAAATGCTAAAGAAAGATGAAAAAAATCAAAACACAGTAAATCATTCATAACCTGATTTGAACACAACATTCATGATTCAAGCAACATCAAGTATTCAACTTCTTGGAGACAAATGCTCGAGGAGCCCGAATGTACACAACATCCATAGTCTGACTAGGAGCAAGAGACTTCAACCATTCAAGAAACAATCCTAAAATACTGAGAAACCCATAATGAAAATAACATAAGATTGATACCTGACTTCATGGAAGGCAACCCGATGTGACTGAAACACTTAAAAAAACAAGAACACAATGCATTAGCACACAAAAGTCATAGCTTTCCTCAATTAGCATAGGTGTTAGATTGTTTATGCACATCCTTGCATATGTCTCCTTGATTAACCAAGCTTTATCAACTATGTGGGAAGGAGCAACACAAAATTCAAGAATCTAGAAACTTGCAAAACTAGCTTGTGCATCAATTTTAAAAAGCTTGATTAATTATGCATCAATAGGGAATTGATTTATATATTTTCCTTGTTTGTTATTAAATGCTGAATTTATAGTATTTGTAAATATTAAATGTGTTAATTTTATCATTAGAAATGCATTGGGAGAAAAATTTCATGCCACCATGGCCCATCTTTAGAGAATTTCCATCCAAGTTTTGATCATGTAGTAATTTTGAAACCCCAAGATTCACACAAGGGGTAGTTTAAAAAATGTTATAGTAGTTTCATAACTGCCCGAGCAGTTATTACACAATCCAATCAATGCAGAAAAAACAAAACTACCGACTGCTGGAAAGGGACTGTTTCATCCATTTGTAAGAAACACAATTTTGAAGTGTTCTTGTTCATCCTTCTTTTTGAATTCTAGCATGTAACTTTGACATTTTCACAATATCCAATTCATCAAATTCCTGAAATCTGGCTTTCCAAGAAAAGGGAAGGCCAGTCTGATCAAAATTATTATGTTATTTGAACAAGAACGATAAATATTTATATATTTTCCCTCAAATCCATAATATATATATATATATATTAATGTGTATTTATTTCAATAAATAATTAACCTAAGTAACACATTAAGAATTCTAAGGAATCGTGCTTGGGAAAAATGCATAACAAAATTGTGTGCTCTCACAGCAGGAGACATTATGTTTGGGTATATTTTCAAATACAAATTATGATATTTTAGTTTTGAAATGTGGGAAAAGATTAAAGATTGAATAGTAGCAAATAGGAATACTATTGAAAACATGATGGGACTGTCATTAGCCTTAAAGAGGAAAAACCATCGCACACCCTTGCACAGTAAAGCTATTGGAATCCTTTAAATCCCTTCGACAGGCAGGCTTAAGAATCGCAGAAAGCACCAAAAGAAGTTGTGAGCCATATCAACTTATTTTCTTTTACCAATTTCTGCTAGGAGCTGTTGAATAGTAGCAGAAATGCAGAAAAGAGAATGCAACCAAATTAGACAAGCTAAGATTTTAAGGGAGGCAGAGAATAGATTGAGATCTCAGATTTCCCAAATGACTTCTACAATCCTAAGTGTGTTGGAATACCACAAACCACAAATATGCATTAAAAATACTAATTAATTTAAGCACAATGGTGATTCAATTCAATGTTATAATCAATCACTAAGGACCCCGGCAAAAATGAGAAAGAAAGGAAATAAAGATGAACAATTAGATAGTTAAAGTCCTTGAAACCCACAAGTAGCCATGAAGGCAAAAAAATACTGCAATAAAAGTAACAAAATTTAACATGTCTACCTCAAATAACTCCATGGAGGTAAAGGTTCATGCAAGAGAACCTACAAAAAAAACCATGTCTCAAAAAACTCATGCTTCCAAAAACTGTGGTAGTGAAATGTTGCATCAAAACTGCTCTAGCACCTTCTGATGAGGTGCCACTACGAAGAGGGCCTCTCTTTTGTCTAGCCAGGGCAGCAATCTGAGATTCAGCCTTCTTACAAACCAAAAAGATTTCAGTCAAAATCTGTATAGCAACAATAAAGCATGTAAATAAATTGTGTTAGGTAAATTTTTAAAACAAAGCTTTACCCAATACAAGTTATTTGTTAAGTTACCTCAAAAATGTTTAACAATTCTAAAATGCAATAATAATCCAACAATATGCAGAAGTGAGTTAATTTTATACATGACAAACCTTCACACAAAATTACTTCATATCAAAAATCATGTTTAGTATTGATAGCAACACACATTTGATATGAAAAGAGAATCCAGTCGCCTACAAGTGCAACAACACTAAACAATGTGCATATCTCTTTTTCAACAGGTGCCTCTTTTTCAGCGAGTATTAACCCAATGTGGCATGGATTTGACATGTAAGCTGCAAAGCCAAAATAACCCAGCGGTAATTTAAAGCCAATAAATGGCTACATAATCAATGAAGAAATGTGCAAAAGAAAGTACACCAGAATTGTTAAACGCAAGACAAAATAAATCATATTAGAAGGAACTGAAAGCATACGATTGATTCTTCCATGAGCATGATAAGTTCTTCTCCATTGCTTTTGTGCTTGGTTCACTTGGATGCGAGATATATATAATGCATCAACATCAAGCCCTTTAACCTGTTAAGGAATTAAAAAATGAATTTATAGCATATGCATGCCAGCATAATTGCAAAGTACATCCTAATACTAATTCTGGGAGTCATGAAAAACCTCTGCATTGCTTTCTACATTCTTTAGCAATCCCAACAAAAACTCAACAAACTTTATAGGCCAACATCCTTGGCCATTTGAATGTCGAGACTTTGCTTGTGCAGTACGGCCTACACCTCCACAAAATCGGTAAAAGGGTATTGCTTGCTTGTGGGCAATAACATCCTCCAGATATCTCTTGGCCTTTGCCAAGTGTAATTTCTCAATGCTCTGGGTTGTTTGTCTGGTATTCTGTATATTAGATAGAACCAAGAAAAATGGTTATTTATAGTATCAGTTTATATCAGTGACAAAGTAAGGCAAAAAGAATGAAAGGTTTATTCTAGATACAATTGAATCTTTACCAGCATACCTTAAGTTACACAACAAAGAAATGTGTAAATATTTATAGTATCAGCTTATATGCCATGATTTGCAACAACGAAAGGAAAAAAGAATGGAAGGTTGATACAAAATATCATTGAATCTTTATCAGCATACCTTAAAATGGACCCGCAGATCTGAGCCCCGAGCCTTGCATGCTACAATAAATGAACAAAAACTCTAAGCACAGTATAAAGAGCAAATAAATTGAGATTGTAAGTCTACTCTCGACGGTTATAAAGACGGTTACCCCATTGCCCTGAGATGCCTTCAACATGGAAATGTGTGGTTAATTAAGTATATAATGTTGATTGTGTGTCGCCCTTGGTGAAAACAGGTTGCTCAGTTATTAAAACAGGTTGATTATTTGAATTTTTTTAATATAAAATACAAAGTAACTTATTTATAGAGCAAAAGCAACACATGACTTCCATCTCCTGTCATTTTCAATATATTAAATTATTTTAAAATAATATATTATGTAATTTAAAATTAAAATATAAAATTTTAATATTATTATTTAATATATTATTATTATATCTTAGATGTTACATATGTTATATATTATATTTTATATATGGTATAATACAATGTTAAAATTATATAAATTATACATATGATATTTTGTTAAATTAATTATATATATATATATATATTCCTAATTTATTTTAAAATTATTTTTTTAAGAAAATAAAGGGGTAAAAACTTTTTATTAGAAATGAAAGAAGTATTACAATAATAACCAAAGGACCAGCCCGAGAGAAAACAGAAAACCCCACTGACATAAAACAACATCAACTATCCCCATGTATCCTCCTATCCTCCTCCAAGAACCGGTCCAAATCCAGATGCAGCTCAAGGTTAACCTGATCCCAATCCTCAACCTTCCAACCACTATCATGCTTAGAGGCCCATTTGGCCAAGCAGTCAACAACACGATTCCACTCCCTCGAGATGTGAACAAAGGATGCCACCTCCATCCGAGAACTAACCTGAAGAATCCGCTAAACCACCGAAGCCAACTGCCAATTTATATCAGATATCTTTCACTCATTTAAGAGATTAATCAAAATCTGTGAATCAGCTTCACATATAACCTTTCTCCATCCCAAAGCAAGGGCCCTCTCAATAGCATGAAGAATTGCTAGACCCTCCATGAAGTTAACATTCTTCACCCCCTCATGTATAGAGAATAGAAAAATCACTGACCCAGCTGAGTCCCTACCAACCCCACCAATTCCAGCAGGCCTAGGATTTCCCCTAGAAGAACCATCAGTATTGATCTTTAAAAATCCATTGGGATGAGGTAACCACCTTCCAACCCGTTGAACCCTCTTTTTCCCATGCCTACAGTTCCTAGAACTGACAAAAGTTGAATGAATTTCTTGAAGACCCATTCTGGCCACCAACTTAGCATCACCTCTCTCCAAGGGGAAAACCACATCACATTTAGCTAAAACTGACTCCTACACCATTCCTAGCATACGCATCAAAACTTGTCGACCCACCAACTTCTGATCACGAAAAATTTGGCACTTCCACTCCAGCCAAATCTGCCAAAGCAGAAAGGTAGGGCCGACGAACCAAACTTCCTATAAAAAGGAAGCCATAGAAGGAGGTCTTCCCATACTATCCCAGAATTCAACCAAAGAGAACGCATGAATACAAGGAAGCTTCCACACCTCCCACCACCAATGCCAAAGCTACACAACAAAGGGACACCGGAAGAACAAATGTGAAGAATCCTCTTCCACTCCCCCACACAAAGCACAAATTGAAGGTCCTTGAAATCCCCGTTTACGAATGTTATCCCAGGTCAAGCACCTATTCCAAGCCAAAGTCCAAACAAAGCAGTTGCATTTAGGCCACGAGAGTTTATTCCACACTCTTTTCCACCAATGAACCTCTGCCCTAGTTAGCTTCTAAGCCAATAACACCTGATAACCAGAAGCAACAGAGTAAACCCCCTTAGGATTATAGGTTCAAGCAAGAATATCCTCTTCCAAAAGAGAACTACAACTCCTACTATGAAGAATCTTGTGAAGCTCAACACTTTCTTCTGCAAGTCCCAAATCTTACCACTCTGCGGGATCCTTCCAATGAGCTACCTCCAACTAACCAAAAGAAGCAACAGACTTGAAGCCACTCACCCTAGCCCAGCTAGCCTCGAGAAATCTTTGGCACAAAGGAAGTAGGTTGGGGAACTAAGAAGTAAGTGGAGGGAATCCATCCCAAGAATCTGACCAGAAGAGAGCTTCAGTTCCCCGTCTACAAATCCAAAATAAACCTTCCTTGATAAGCTTTGCACCCTTCTGAAGAGTATTCCAAATCACTGAACCTTTCCCCTCAAGAGGGTAACGAGGGAGATCCTGCCGTGGAATCCCCGGGAAATACTTATGAGATAGTATCTTGGCCCATGGTTGATCCTGTTCCACACACCATCTCCAAAATAGCTTAGCAGCCACAACCACTCTGGATAACGCAGACTGTCGAAGACCAAGACCACCAAATTACTTTGGGTTGCACACAGCATCCCACCTAACCAGGCTCCACTTGGAAGATGACAAACTTCCCGCCCATAAGAACTGCCTTTCAAGAGAATCCAGCTCCCTTAGAAAACCCATTAGAGCCACCTGAAGCATACATTTGTAGGTAGGGAGAGCCTACACCACCGACTTGAGAAGCTGAACCCGCCCCGCAAAAGACAACCATTTGTGGGTCCAATGATTAACTTTTGCATGAAGCTTATCAATAATATTCTGCCAAGAACCCTTGTGAAGATGGCGAACAAAATTGGTGAATGCGTTAAAGGAGAACCCCTATTTGAAACCTCAAGATATTGTAATTCTTCTCTACGGCCATGGGGGTGATTATTATTGAAGAAGAATGTGGAAGACTTCTCCTCATTAATCAATTGTCTGAAGCAGATATATGTCCAACACGCCTCAAGTTGGTAGCTTCCCTAACGATGGCAACCATCCCACTCGAGTGATATCATCAACAAGCGCAAATGAGATTGCAAAGGCAAGTCTCCACCCCATCGCCAACCCTGAATGATGCCAAGCTCCACCCTTCTTTTCAACAAACATCCAAGGTCTTCCACAAGAAGCAAAAAAAGATATGGAGAAAGAGGATCCCCTTGGCGCAAACCCCTTGAGGCACTAAAAAGTTCAGGATGATCTCCATTTATCAAAACTGAGAAGGAAACAGACGTGACACAGCTCATGACCCATTGGATCCACTCCTCACCAAAACCAAAAGAAACAAGGATCTTCTGCAAAAAAGACCATCTAACCCTGTCATAAGCCTTAGCCATATCCAGCTTAATGAATATAGCCTTCTCTTGGGAGTTGTCCATGGAGTGGATGGTCTCCGTAGCAATGACAACCCCATCAAGAATCTGCCGACCTGCCACAAATCCACTATGTTCCTCCAAAATCAACACTTTAAGCCACTTCTTCAGTCTCTCAGCCAATAACTTTGAGATGATTTTATAAGCCACCTTGCAAAGAGAGATAGGCCGGAACTGAGATAACCTATCAGCCCCTTCACACTTGGGTATGAGAGCAAGGAAGGTGGAGTTCAGAGCACGAAGCATCTGTTTATTCCTTTGGGACTCAAGGACAACAGCCAGAAGATCCAACTTTATGATATCCCAGAATTCTTGAAAAAATTCAATCGGGAAACCATCGGGACCAGGAGCTTTACCCTTCTTCATCTGAAACACAATCCCCTCCAGCTCATCAAGAGAGATATCTTTCATCAAATACTCATTCGCCTCCCTAGAGACCAACTGAGGAATACAAGAAAGAACCTGTGCTTCCTCAACAGAGCCCCCTTGTGAATCCTCCCTAAATAAAGTAGCAAAATACTAAGATGCCTCAGCAGAGATTTCTTGAAACGAGGCAAGACGTTCACCCCTATCATTCACTAGAAAAGGAATGGAATTACCATGCCTCCTATCCTTCACAGAATTGAAGAAGAAGGCGGTGTTTTTATCACCTTCCTGTAACCATTCAACCCAGGCCTTTTGCTTCCAATAGATTTCTTCCCGCAATTCAAATTCCTCAACCACTTTCAAAGTCTTAGCCTCCTCCCTTAGAAGATCCTCAGAGGCCCCATTCTCATGAATCAACCGCGTAATATTATTCAACTCCTCCTGTGCGGCAACCTTAGCATGAAAGATATTACCAAAACATCGCCGATTCCACCTTTTAAGCTGATATTTGACAAACTGAAGAAGCTTGGAGAATGTGTACATTGCCGTACCAAAAGTTGGTCTACTAATCCGCCACCACTCAGCCACATGTTCATGAAGAGTAGGATCCCATAACCACATAAGTTGGAATTTGAATGAGGGAGAATGAGGCCCCCGAGTAGAGATAATACTAAGCTTAATAGGCCAATGATCAGAACCTCTCCAATCAAGAATTTCAGATCGAGTGGACCATAAGTCTCCAACCCAATAACAAGAAACCAAGAATCGATCTAGCCTCTCAGCAACACAACTCTCACCAATTCTCCTATTATTCCAAGTGAAGCGACCATTACTTGGCAGAACATCAATAAGATTTAATTTAGAAATGCTATCTCTAAATAACAAAGCAGAAGGCTCCAACCTAGGAATTCCACCTCTTTTCTCAGACAACTCCACAATAGCATTAAAATCACCAGCCATAACCCACGGATGGTAAGGAGCTAAGCTACGAACAAAATGAAGATGGGACCATAGAAGTTGTTTACCCAGAAACTCAACAGGAGCATACACATTAGAGAGGAGAATACACTCACCAGTCTCATACCAAGAGGCGACAAGGGATATAGAGGATCTAGAGGACATCCACCATAGGGGGAAAATCTTTCGAGGGTTCCAAAAGCAAGCCACCCCTCCAGAAGCACCAAGAGCCCCCACACACTGGCATTCACCATATTTCCACAACTTAGGAGCCATGGCCAACATATTATCTATAGATAATTTAGTCTCCTAAAGAAAAAGAACATCCGGAGAATGATTCCTAACCAAATCACGAACAGCTTTTTGTCGAGGGCCACTGTTCAAGCCCCTTACGTTCCATGAGAGAACAATCATTTCTGGGGGCATGAAAAATGTGAATCAAGAGTCTTGACTGACCCTGACTCCACCAAAGATTCCCCAGTTAATTTAATCTTCTCCATATCCTTTTTCCTTCCCAGCTTGGAAGTCCTGTCACCAACCCCTTTCTTCAGTTCATTTTGCTGAATACCTAAACGAGAGGAGGCCAAAGAGCTCTTCCCCACATCCTTGCCACCTTTCAGGGGCAATGGGGAGCCACCTCCACCACTCTTCGAAGCTCCAATAGAAGATTCTTGTTCAGTCTGGACAATCAATTGTTGATCCATATCCATCTGCCCAACCCCAATCTCCTGCACATCCTGCATGGCCTCCAATGGTGGCCCATCCTGTCCTGTACCCAAAGTTCCCTGATCCAAGTTCAGCAACCCCGGATTCACTTCCTCCTGGCTGAGATCATCCAGCACCTCAAACCTATTGAAAGTTTCATCATCCTGCCTCTCCCTCAAGGTCCGCTTCTGGCCCCGATTCCTATTGCGAGCCTTAACAGGGACATAACCATCATCTCCATTACCATCACCCGGAATAGGCTCCTTACCATTATCAGTCCTATGAGGATTACGAGAAGGCTGAGAAGGTTGGGGCCCCACAGGCTTAGCCCTAGGGCACCTACGCTGCAAGTGACCATATTCATGACAAAGACGACACCGAAAAGGTAGGGTTTCGTAATCTAGCTGTTGAACCCAAGTATATGATCCAGCACTCACTTCAACAGAATCTGGTAGTGGCTTGCTTAAATCAATTTCTACACAGATACGAGCAAAATTCATTACCTTTTTGTACTGCGTCTGTTGTGAAGACCCAATAGGTTTACCGAGCATTGAAGCCACCAAATGCAACATGTCATCCCGCCAACACTCAAATGGAAACCACGGCAACCGAACCCAAACTGGAATCCGACTCGGTATTGCCTCAATCGGGTTGAAGCCAGCATGCCATGGCTTGATAAACAAACCCACCTAGTTATAAAAATAGGGGCCACCCTCGAAGACCTTATTCCGATCTGCCATGCAATCAAAAGAGACCATAAAAAAGTTGTTCGCAAGGAGCCTAATCTCCATCTCCCCCTCCGGCATCCAAGTCCGTTGAGCCAAGGATTCCAAAAAATGCAGCGAGACTCTCAAACCCATGAACTTGCAATAAAAAGAGTGCCTTGAATAGTATTCAGTATCATCTGCAAGCATTTCCATCGGGATAATCAGCTTCGGTCGCTCTTTGCATCTTTCCAAACACCCATTAATCTTCGTAATTCGGGAACCATTAACCGATCCTAGATCATTCATCTCCATCTCTGAAGAAAACAACGTATTATCAAAAACATTCACTCCTTGCGCCGAAGGCTTCGAACCAAATGCTGAACGGAAATCCAATTTGGGGCTAACCCCAGATGTTTCCCCACCCGGCATAGCAAAAAACAAGATCCCCAGCAGGCATGCAAACCCCCAGGACACTTTAGCAAGAAATGGAAAAAGGAAAAGACCCTAAGTGCAGGATCAAAACCCTTCCACCCACAAGCCACCCAAACAGTAGCAAGAAGGCCTCCAGAAAAGAAAAAAACCCCACCACCACAACACGATGGCTTCCAGCCCCAAGCATAGCGAGCAACACCACGAGAGAGCGAGCTGGGGCCGCGACCACTAGCTGGAAGCACAGGAGCATCTTGACGCCATAGATCTTAAAATCTATTTTAAAATTATAATTAATAATTGTTAAATTATTTTAAAAATAAAATTTAGTTTTAATTTAATTTATTTGTAGTATGTAATTAATATAATTTAAATGATTATTTTCAAAACTAGAAAATAAATACTTTATAAATTTTAGAAATTAAAATTTAGTTTAATTTTATAATTATTTCTAAGCTTTACAAAAAATATTGTTGTGATTTGATTAATTATTTTTTATGATTAATAATTCTAACCAATTCCCTTTTGAAATGGAAAAATGGAGGTAATGGAAGAAATGGAAGCAGAAAAATCGCTTACATCCAGTGAAAATTGTGATAGTGTCACATGTTGATTACTTTATTTCTTTTTTAAAAATATTTAAGGTTGAAAAGAAAATGAAAATATAAGAGCTTGTTTTGTATATATATTTATATACAATTAAATAATTTTAAAATGGTATTGATATTTAATTTTACATTTAAAATAGAGAATTAATTAAGTTATATTTAAAAGAAAAAGTTAATTAAATAAAACTTGTACTAATTGTATGCAAATTTCATTAATGTGTAAGAATGTAAAACTGCTCTTGCATGAAAGAGAGTTATTAATTAACTTATCTATATTATTAAATATTTTTTATAAACTAAGCCGAAATATATAATATAATTTTTTTATATAATATAATATAAATAATCAAAATAATATAAATAACACAAATATTATATTATTATAATAATAAATTATTAAATATATGAATGTTAATAATATATATAAATTATTATATTAATAAATATATTAATTATTTATATATTATATATAAAATTCATTAAATATTATTAATAAATTTATCTTATATCTTATAAATTTAATTAAAATTGATTAGTTTTATACTATTATTCTATTATCAACAGAAAAGATTAACACGGTTTCAAATCAGCCTTGAAGCTTTTCACAGCATTATCTATCGACCATTATGAAATGCTCATTTAACGGTGTGTTTTAACATAGAGCTATTATTATTATTTGATTTTTTGGATGACTAGGCATTCACTATCAGACCTGCATATGAAAATTTTATGACAGTTTGATCATTTAAATGTCTGTAAAAAATAATTCAATTTATGAATTTTTATATAAAATCTTTTATAAATGCAATATTTTGAAAAATCAGAAAAAAATGATAATTATTAGTAATAAATATAAAAATCGGTTGTTATAATTAACAATTAACAAAAGTTTCTAAGTTTATATTAAAAACAAATCTTGTTAAATATATTAAAAGTTAAAAATAATTATATTCTATTTTGAAAAGATTCTAAATTAATATATATATTTATAATAATATTATAAATTGCATATATTAATATAAAAAAAGATAACCATTATAAAAATATCAAAGTTTCTAAATTCATATTAGAAAGTATTAAAAAAAAGTTATATTCTATTCTAAACCAATTTATCATTTTATAATAAAAATTAGAAAATGATATATATTATAAATTGAAATACTATATTATATTTTGCTAATAATAATTTTTTACGATTTAATAAAAATATAGCAAGTCAAATTATACGATCTAATAAATTTTATAGTTGCAATATACGGTCTAAAATTGAAAAAAGGGTCAAATAGACCATCAAATTCCAGGCCTGTTCACTATTAAAATTTTCTATTAGTCCGAACGAAACATTCAGCAATATTCCTGTAGTTTGCA
This sequence comes from Sequoia sempervirens, assembly GCA_007258455.2. Taxonomy (NCBI): domain Eukaryota; kingdom Viridiplantae; phylum Streptophyta; class Pinopsida; order Cupressales; family Cupressaceae; genus Sequoia; species Sequoia sempervirens. The sequence goes on from VDFB02298076.1 coordinate 12,389, forward strand.
GAAAGGACGTAACCCTGCCAGTATGTAACCACATTCAAATCAACGGTGACAATTTATTAATTTATATGAGATTTAAGGGCACATTTTTATACACACGGATCTCACATGTGACTATAGGAAGCCTCTCAGTTTTATTAATAAGTAACGGTTTCCAAAAGTATGGGCTGCTGAGAGGAATTTATAGAAAATGAATGTGCAAGCAAAGGAGGGGAAGCTCATTACAAAATGAGTCATGATTTGAATGATTACAGAGGTTGAAAAAATAATTAATGAATTAATGAATGTTTTTAATCACGTCCACGAGGCCAAGCAGCTTATGGGACCCACGGATAGCTAGCGAAGAAACCTGAACCCCCAAAAAATGCAAAAAACCTATGTTTCTTTTTCTTTTTGCATCTTGGATCTTCTGTTGTGTATCTTGACTAGAAAATCTGCAAACCTTATTAAATCTTCTTTTCTTCAAACAAATCACCCAAGTTGTTCCCTTTTAATGTTTCAATATAATTGATTTGAATGTCCTTGTAAGCCGAACATTCCCTGATGTAGTGCCATTCTGTCTCAAGCACTTCTTGAGTGCAATATCTACACTTTTTGTCTGCCCACTCCTCTTTAGGTATCATCCATCTTCTAGTCTCACATCTAAGTTGGTGCAAACTTGTTCTTATCTGAGCTATTAACATTTTTGCTTTCCATTTTATTTCCATTCTGATGTAGGTCTTTTGTGTATGGTCATGTGTAGGGTTAAAATGTTTGCTATAGTATTCCTTTTTCCTCCCAAGTGGCCCTTTCCACATGCTTTCTTTGAACTTTCCTTGCACATACCTTTTTATTTCCCTATTGTTATTTGGACACACTTAAGCTAATACCCCACTTGCTCATCCATTTGATATTTTGTTTCATCCACGTGCTCTTTCTTCTATGTAATTTTTCATTAGCTGCCATTTTTGGCCAGCAATGAGTCTCCATGTTATCTAGTCTTCTTAGATAGCTTAGCAACTGAAACATAGCAGACGCTTCAACAGGGAAAGCCCCAGCCTCAGCTAGAACAATCTCGTAAGGGACAATAGATTTAATCCTGAGATTATGTGTGATTAAATGTTTTTGCAATCTCTCTATCTGTCTCTTTTTTGCTGAGGTGTTTCTACCCCAAATTTCACATCCATATAGTACCACTGGAACAACTAAAAGCCCAAAAAGAGTTTTCTTTGTCTTCCAATCCCATAACTCGGCCCTTCTGCATCTATTTTGCAATGAGTGTAAAGCTTTCCATCCCCCTTGTATCCTCTTTGCTCTACACGTTTCCCAGCTGAGTTTGTTGTGGAAATCAAGGCCAAGATACTTATATTCATTGACCACCTGCAAGGGGCTGCCTTCAAAAACAAATTCCCTATGAACCTTCTTTCTCTTCAAGGTAAAGATCATGACCTTAGTTTTGGTAGTGTTCACTTGCATCCCCACCTGATGACAAAAGAGCTCTAGCGCTTTTAAGTGTTCCTTCAAATCTTGTGCTGTTTTTGCCATTAAGACCAGATCATCCGCATATAAAAGCAGCTTTATGACACAATTGGTCAAGTAGACCCCACCCCCACCAAACTTATCGATCCACTCCTCTAATTTGTCAATGTATATCCCAAATAATGTAGGGGATAAAGGGCATCCCTGCTTGACCCCGATATCACTTCCAAAACGTTCTAAAAATCCTTGTTTGGTTTGAATTTTGGCCCAAACTTGTTCATACAGCCTATGGACAGCAGCTCTATAGTGTATTGGAATTTACAATTCTTCCATCCTACTCCATAATTTTCTCCTAGGAACCGTATCAAAAGCTTTCCTAAAGTCAACAAAACAACAAAAAACCTCCTCTCCTTGTTTATCCCAGACTTTCTTGATCAAGTGTCTAAGAGTCATGCAATGATCAATAGTAGAATGTTTTGGCCTGAAGCCCGCTTGCCCTTTTGCGCGTTTTCCCTCCTTTTCCGCCCAAACACTGATCCGCCTTTCTATCATACTCCCAAAAAGTTTACCAAAAAGAGGGTTGATCATTATAGTGCGGTAATTTGAAGGGTTGTTGATGTCACCACCTTTGAGCAGAGGGATGACAACACTAGTCGTCCAATTTGCAGGAAACCCATATTGAAGGACCTCATTGAATATTTTTTTAATATGAGGCGTGAGAGCCTCCAATCCCCATTTTAAGTGTTCTGCCTGTAAACAATCTATGTCACGAGCTTTACCCATTGCCAACCTTTTTATTCCTTCTTTAATGTTCTCCGAAGAAAAAAGTTTAACCCTTGAGTCAATTATTGGAGGGCTGTCTTTATCTTGCCCCCTCTCATAAAGTTGCTTTGCATACTCTAACCATTCAAGGTCTGTAATATTGTTCTCTTTATTCGTGTCTTGTTGCTGCAATTCTCTCCAAAAGCCCCTTGGATTGTGCCTCCCAAGCAATATTAACTCCTTCCTTCTAGTTTGCATATACACTTCTTTTTTCAGTCTGACCAGCTTTACATATTCTTTGTTATTACCCCATTTTTTAGCCCTTTTCTTTGCTGCTTTACAATCCTCATCGTACCATGGGTTAGCTGGAAAGCTATTTTTATCACTTTTTTTAGGCCTAGACCTTTTGCAAGAGTTGAGGGCCTTGAGAATAATAGAGGTCAACATGGTGTTGTCCATACTTTTTTTATTTGAGTTGAACATCCCATTGGTTCCCACCTCGTGCAATTGTTTTTCCAGCGTTGTTCGGAAGGTTTCTTGGTTTTCCTGCGTCAAAAGGATTGAACCTTGAGTAGCTTCTTTCTTTTCATTATGCTGCATCATCTCTTGCCGTTGAGTACCATTTTGTATGCTGATTTTCACCTATATTGGATTGTGATCTAAATTCATTTCTATGGGACACTCCTTTACCTCTATGCCTATTAAACTTGTCACGAGTTTCTTTGAGCTTATAACATAGTCCACCACACTTTGACCATTGTATGTGTGACATGTGATGTTCCCAGAACTAGGCCACATTTTTAAACCATTGCATATAATTAAATCATACAAGCTGCACATTCCTAATAATTCTGCCCCATATGTGTGATATCTCCTTTTCCATCTTGAGATAATCTTTCCCACTTTTGATTCCCTTCCTCTTCTAGCCATAAAGGGTTGTCCCCTATTCCCATCTCAATATCAAGGCAAAGAGACTGGTTATTTGCAGTTCTAGCATTAAAATCTCCAATTAGAATGATTTCCCCTTTGTGGTTATATGCTGTTATATCCTTTTTCAAAGTTGCATATGGGTCTTCTTTGTCTAATTTCTTCTTCTTGTAGAATTTTGAACCATGGGGAGCGAAGTAACATGCTGCAAATTAATGTCAATCAATAATAATACGTAGAGTAGCATCTTTTTAGTAGGGACTTCGAGCTGTCACCGGTTTGTACATTGTGGTTTTTACTAGATCTTAGGACATTGTTATCTCACGCAGCATACCTATTAAATTGTAGATGACGGCAATGATCGCTGCTTATTTCTCTTCTTTAAATTTCATTATAATGTTTTTAGGTATATTTAATTTGATTGATTTCTTTTTAAAAATGATTTTTTTTAAATAACAAAATAAAATCACGATATTATTATTTTCATATTAGAATGTAGAAATGTTAATTGAATTTAACCTTTTACTATATAAGTCTAATTATAATAGTTTTAACCTTTTTCTATTATAATTAATGTTTAATATATTATTATTATAAAAAAATATAATTTATTATATATAATACATAAATATCCAAATATGTTATATCTTAAACATTTTATTTAGAGTTTTTTTTAATTCAACATATTTGGATATTTATTTACATATAAAATCATTTTTACTTGCTAAATGAGTAGTAAGATGATGATATTTAATTGATTTTTAATTTATTTTGAATGGTAGAAGATTATAATAGTTTTATTAATGTTGTTGATATCATTCATTTATGAACTTGGCACATGCTTTTATTTCTTATTTTCTACCCCCAATGCACCATAAAATATGGAACTAATGATACATTTTCAAGATTAATCTTTCGATCCTTGTTCATTTGATTATCAAACCTCTTTTACATATTTTTTTCCAAAAGATTAAAGTAATTAATGTACATCATTAGATTTTAATTATAGATTATAGAGGTATTTATAATTTAAAAATACATTTACATTGGTTAGAACTAAAAATAATGTAAAATATATTGTTTAGATATATGTATAATAGAATAAAGGTACTATCTATGCTTCATGTGATATAAAAATAATTCTTTTAAATTTATTTATTTCATATGTTAATCAATTAAATATCTAAAATTTATTTCACTTTATTTCATAATTATTTTATTTATTATATATAATGCACAAATTTTAACCTTTTAAATTATTTTATTTCTTTTATTTATTTACAAGTTATTTTATTTTTATTATTTTATATTTATTTAAAAAACTATTTTTATTTATTTTATTTTATTTAGTTGTTTTAGTTTTAGTTCTTAGGTAAATGCTAAAACTATGATATCTATTTTTAGAAAAAAATATGTAAAAGAGATTTAATATTTTTCATTGTCTCTTATATAATATTTTAAAAAAATGCGTGAACATTATTTATTTCTTTTACAAACAATAAAAATTAAATCATTATATTATAATTTTCATACCATTCCAAATAATAATGTAGAAATATTTAATTGAATTTAACCTTTTGCATTATAAGTCTAACTATAATAGTTTTATATTACTATTATAATTAATGTTTAATATATTACTATTATACTAAGTATAATAAGATTTTATAGTTATTCAATCACCAATATTCAATCTTATATTCTTATTATCAAAATTAGTGATTGAAAATTATAAAATCTTATCAAATTTGAAAGGAAAAATATTAATTGAAGAAAATCAAAACATAATTATTAAAAAACATGAAAAATATGGTTGGATTTATTTTTTAAATATTTAAAATGTATTTATTATATATTATATTTATATAATGTTAATTTAATTTTTAATATTTTATATAATATAAATTTAATTTTTAAAATAATAATAATATTATTATATTTATTATATATATTATTTATATTAGAAATTATCAAGTAAAAATATAATGTAATGTATAACCAATATAAAATATATATTATACATATACAAATATAAAATTATTATAATTAATAATTAATACATTTTAATTTAATACAAATTACCTAGTTTAACTTGTAAATATAATGCAACACATAACTACTATATAATACATATTTTATATAATTGATGGAAATATGATTGCATTTATATTTAAAAAATTAAATGTATTTATTATATGTTATATTTATATAATGTCAAATTATTTTTTAATATTTTAGATAATGTAAATTAAAATTTTAAATTATTATTATTATTATATTTTTATATATTATATTTTATATTATAAATTATGAAATAAAAATATAATTATTATAATTAATACAAAATAGTTATTATAATTAATAAATAATATATTTTTATATAATACAAATTAATTAATATATAAATATAATGCAATACATAATTACTATATATAATACATGGATAATACAAATGATAATTATGTATTGCATTATATTTATATATTAATTTAATTTGTATTATATAAAAAATATTATGTATTTTATGTAAAATTATTTCTCAGGTAATAGGTAATAATTACTGTATTTATTATCTATGGATGATGCATGGATAATACATGGATGTTCTGATGCATAATTAGTTCTTAGGTAAATGTTAAAACTAAGATATCTATTTTTAGAAAAAAAAAAATATGTAAAAGAGGTTTGATATTTTTCATTGTCTAACCTTATATGTACTCTAATGTAATAAAATAACTAAGATATCCTATTTATCAAGAAATAGGTTATAGAGGTATGTGCATAGTTTTAAATATCTATCAATTGTATTTATTTCACAGATAGTACCCTTATTCTATTATACATATAACCTTATAATCTAAAACATTATACATATACCTACATTAAAGAAAAAATATATCTTTCATTTCTAGTATTTTCTTATATCACCTTTTAAATAAATAAAAATAGTTCTTTAAATCCATAATCTAGTATAATTCTAGTTTATAATTATTGTATGATACATTTTTAAAATTATGAAATTATACATAATAATTTTAGTCTAATAGTATAATGTGAGAATTTGTTTAAGTAGTCTAATGTAGAATAGCCTCTTGTTGAAATAATACTCTAATAATGTGAGAATGTTGAATGTTATACTTAGGTTATTAGACCTTGCTTGATGAGAATGCCTCACATTAGACATTATTTCTACCATTGAAAATAGGTAGATTAAATAAATAAAAATAACTCTTTAAATAAAATAAAATAATTTTAAAAGTTAAAATTTATGTATTATATATAATAAATTATATATATTTTTAATAATAATATATTAAACATTAATTATAATAGTAAAAGGTTAAATTCAATTAACATTTCTACATTCTAATATGAAAATAATAATATCGTGATTTTATTTTATTATTTAAAAAAAAAAAAAATTTAAAAAGAAATCAATCGAATTAAATATACCTAAAAACATTATAATTTAAAGAAGAGAAATAAGTAGCGATCATTGCCGTCATCTACAATTTAATAGGTATGCAGTGCACAGATAACAATGTTTGGCACAGTTTCGGAGATGCTACGTACATATGATGTTGACAGTGGCTATCCATGTTCATGCATGATGCCCCGGTGCATTCCTGGGGTTGGATAGACGCTGCCCGGTCCTGGGGCTGAATAGACGCTGCCTTGAAATGATGTGCAATAGAATTCATTCACGTGAATAATTCAGAAATTTAACACACCTGAAACTGCTTTTTGCTCTAATTTCACTAGACCAGATTCGAACTCGGAACCACATAGACTTATCTATGACAATTTATTCGAAGCATTTTTGACATGGGCTAAAACCCTCTGATAAATCTTGGAACTCGAAAACAGTTTTGATGATGTACTCCGGCTGAAGCTGCCATTTCCAAGCAGTGAGTCGGCGAAGGAGGTAGCAGACCGAAAGAAAGAAATGAAGCGAAAGGGACATATAACAGAAGGGGATGTAGCATTGCTTTTGCGCAGGTATTTATGTTCTTCTTTCGGATCAATTGAATAATCACTCATTTTAATTATAGTCTGCCCCTTTTTCCATTTTTTTTCATTCATGGACTTCATTTTTGTTTTTAAGATCAACAATGCAACGAGTCTGCAGGGTTTGAAATTATGACCATCCGTAAAACTAACTTGCCAAACCCTTAATTTTTTAGACTGTTGAAATCTTAGTTTGTTAAGTAATTATATCAATCTACGAGATTTTGCCTTTAGCGACACCACCTGAAAGTCTACATAAGCCTTGCAGGTTTTGTTTTAATGTTATATTTACGTTTCAGTAGAATTCTATATTAAAATTAGCAAAGGCAGAGTTCGTGTGAATACAGAATTATAATAAAACGTACATAGAAATTTTGCATTCGGACTACGAAAGGTACCATGTAAACTAGACAGTGAAAAGACCTTGTCTAAATGCAAAATTATAAAAGAAGGCTCAATTTTATGCCATCAGTTAATTGTAAATCTTCTTATTCTGCGGATAGATTTGATCGTTTCTTTCGTTAATTACACATTTTTTACTTAGCCTCTGGATTTGATTGCTTCTTTCATCAATTGCAACATTTTTACTTCTTCCGCTGACCTTTCATTGTAGCCGACTGCTTCGGTCATTTTTCCCTCAATCTGAGTCTAAGGGGTGCCTGTGGTATTTGAACAGATGCTCTCACCATTATTAGGAAAGTTTGTTATTGCTGCACTGCTTGAATCCCCATTTCATCATATTATTATTTTTATTGATAGAGAAAAGAGAGGCGTGTTTGGGACCCGCACCCATTAAAAGATAAGTGTTCAATGTACATTATGTCCTTATGGGCTGTAGCCTGGATGTGTGGCCATCGGCTGCATCTTATCAAAACAAAGCAAAAAAATACATATCAAGGTTTACAGATGTTATGAGTGTTAGGAAATTACTGATAATCTTAAGAGAATAACTGTGCTGAATAGGTTACAGAATCCAAATGCAATGTAATGTCAAGTCAAAACATACGTTCACAGAAACACTCGATTTACTCTAAGAAACCCTTTCAAATATTTTTCCAGCAGCAGCAACACCGCTCTGATATGTTATCTAAAGAACAAGATTACAATGTACAAGAGATTTAACTTATGCTAAGAGAGATCTTCGCCCTCTATTAAATCCAACAACATGCACCTTCAAAGAACCTATCCTAAATGCAAATGTACTTTTAGAGAACCTCTACTCAATGAACTTTAGGAGTATCTCTCCTTCTTTTGATCAATCCAACAACATTTGGAAACCTGTGTAATAATACCCCCTGATTTTTTAATTTTTAATTTTTGTATTGGTTTGTTTGCAGGTTTGTTTTCCAATGAAAGGGTTTTGTTGATGTTTACTTTCAGATTGCATTCAGAACTTTTAAAACAACCATTTAGCATGAAACTAAGCAACAAAACATATAGAAAATAGTGCTGATCATCACAGGTTTATATTTCAGGCTTAATAGAACATGTGCAACATTTTATAATCAGATTTAAACATATTGCAGACCTGGTATAGTCTTCAAACATAGAGTAGAATGCTCAGATCTGATCCAATGCCCAACCCTCAAGCACATGGGGCTAGGGCACTTGGTTTGTCCAATCTTCAAGCCTTCAAACACCCTAAAATTTGCTTCAGCACTGCCAAACTCTTCACCAGCAAATTCCAACACCCAAGAGTGATGAAAAGGAGTCAACTAAATGCAATTTCAGACCTGATACAAACCCAACATGCCTGAGATGAATGATATGGACTCTTGGGAGGGGCAACCAGCATTTAAAAATCAGTTCTTTGCCAAACATGCCAAGTGAACACTCATTTTGTGGTGCCCAACAATGAGGAAAACTCAGAAACAATCCCAAAATGATACTTAGCAGTCTCACTGAGTTATGAGCAAACTTTTGTCTTCCAGTATCTCAGAAAAAGCACACCAGCACACTAAAAAGGCATCTAATCACTACCAAACTTGAACAACACTCCAAAAAAGCTAACATCACACCAAAAACTATGTTAGAATATTATATTCTTCCATTTTATAATGGTCAATTATATCTATTAGTTGTTGGTAGGTAGCTGTTAGGTAGACATTTAATGTCTACAGTACTTTTACTCCTCTATATATTGTAATCTATTCTTCAAGTAATATCAAGCAATTTTTAGCCCAAAATTGTTTCATGGTATCAGAGCAGGTCTGAGCCTCCCTTATGGGAGGGCTCAGGATTTTAGGAGGGTATTTTTAAATCTGTAATTCGTGATTTATCACGTGAGATTTTTGTGAGTCCAGATCGAGGGTTTTGAAGACGCCATAGTTTCTAAAAAATTAAAAAAAAAAAAAATTGTGGGTGTTTCAAGGCTGTAATTCGAAATTTTTTCTGGCCGAATTTTTTTTGAGGAATCCGTCGGTTCGTGGCTTGGTTGAAAGAGACTAGCACCATTATTAAATCGCGTTTTTTTTTTTCTAATCTTCTGTGGCACGATTTTTTCTTCACGTTTTCTGCTAACGTTTTTCTGCATGCGACCTACGCTTTTCAGCCTTTTTTTGGACGCGATTTCTGGTTCATTTCTCTTCGAATCTAAGCCTCAAGAGGTCACCTCAGTCTGCAAGCACGTCGCTTAGGGTTTGGCATCTATTTTGCCAAATTTTCATGCAGATTCAAGTTGTTTTCTGCAATTTTTCTGGTCTTTGAGTGAATTGTGCTACATAGAAAAGATGACCTTGAATATCCTGTATCCTATGGCTGTGAATTATTTATGACAACAAATTCAACATCATCATCTATAAAGGCAATAACCTAACTTGAGAAGCTTCCCAAGGCTTGTCTTGAAACCCTAATAATGTTGCACATCCATGGACATTGCTGGAAAACTATAACTTTTCTTCATTTTGTTCTTACAATTTTAGATAACAATTCTAGGCATTTATTTGTTGTAGTTAACAAACCATAAGACATTTGATTAACAAAAGTTGTAACGTCAAAAATTGTAACCCTTGACAATTTCACACTAGGTTTAGCTCCTCCCTATGTGCTTGGACCTAATTATACATTTAATTACCCATATATAAATATATTCGAAAAATCAAACAATCAAAATGAAAATAAGTATTTAATATTTGTTGATGATGTTTAAGGCCTTGAAAAGGACGGGTCTGGACGAGGCACCCCACACCCTTTTCCAACTCTTTTTGGCCCCAATTTGAATATGTTAGTGTCAAAATTTTATTATTTGAAAATTCAATTTCATTTGTCAGCTATCAGTATTTGATTTTTGGGAAATTGGAAGAATTGTATGTAAATACTAGTCTTTTTCATCATCTAAAATCTTAGAAAATCTATTGAGCAAATTGAAGATCCTAAAATCAATTAAGACAATCCAAGGTTAACAACATTATTACAACACTTTCATCAATCAATATCAAGCTTTCAAGACAATAAGAAGAATGGAGCAAATTATGTGCAAGGAGCTATTATGATTAATCATGCCAAATTATGAAGATGTATTGAGTTATCCTCTACATGCTAGTTACAATAGTCTATTATGTTTTGGGAATTAACCTTTTGCAAGTCTATCAAGCAAACAAGACATCTATCAATAAACTTTGTGGCAACTTGTGTGGCATCACTTCATCCAGAATTTTGCATCAAGGTAACATTATCATTTATCATTTCAATCAATTATTATTGTTTTGGTCTTTACTCGACCTAGGGTATGCCCTCTTGATCATCATCAATTATTGTAAATGGAGGTAGAAATACCAAAATGGGGTTTGACTTAGGCAAGCCCCTATACAATACAACCTTTCCCCCTCTTTTCATGTGTGGAGGTTAGATCCGAAAGTTTTAGCAAAAGAAAGTTCCAAAAAACACAAAGCAGACAGTAACTTGCATTTCAAACTTTGTAAATCCGAAAAAGGAGGAAGCCAGTTTGGGGTGCCTCACACCCTTGACCTTGTAAATCAACCCCAATTTTCTATCATAGGTTCCTCTCTATAGCTCAGTCTCATATTTGAAGCCTTTTTGATACTTTTCGCTTTTGTTTGTGCGATAAATTACATTTTTAGACTTAGGGTTATATGTCAAATAGGATTTGCTAAATCATACATCAAATTCATACCTTTTACAACTCAAGAAAATATAAAACCTAGGAGGTTGGCTCTCCTTGTGATAGCAAGCCAATCATAAAACCCTAGTTGTTTTATGTTTGAATGTGGAGCCAAAGTGAAAAGGAGATAATCCTTGTAAATCTAATTGGGTCTAGGATCACTTTTCCTACTCTACATTTTGGTGAACCTGACATATCCTACACTTGCAATTTTTTAAATTTCATTAGCATAAATACTAAAAATTAATGCAAAAATATAGATGCTTTGAAAATATTGTTATTATTTTACATTTATTTCATTTTCAAAAACTATGCATTTGTATTTTTCATCCATTGTACATCAAAAGGAAAAATTGTAAATAATTTGAATTAAATTGCTTAGATTTGATTTTTCCTTTTTTGGGGGCTTAGATCTTAGTTATTTTATTAGGAAATCTGAATGTAATCTTAGGTTCTAAAAATTTGACAAAATTGCATGCATGTTTTATTGAAAAACATTGAGAAAGTGAAAAAATTACATATCAATTGCATTTCAAAATATCAAACAACATTGCTTTTCTTCATTTTTTGGAAAAAATCAATCAATCACGACATTGTACATTCTAAAAATCATCATTTAAATTTATTGCATTCTTTCCAAAATAGAAAAGTTGCATGCATGTGTGTTCTTCATATAGAAAAACTAGGTTTTTGTGCATTTCTAAAATTTTGTTTATTCATAGACCTAAACCTCTGTAGCCTGAGACCCTTAAACAAGTTATAGGTGGTTTCTAGATCCTAAGTTTTCTAAAATTAATTCTCTAGTCTAGGGTGCATAGTGCCCCGATCCAATCAGTTTGGGCTGAACTTTTTTGTGCAAATCTCTATTTGTGGTCTTTGTTAAGATCCAGTTCCTGTTTTAGAATTTTGTTTTTGAAAAATATTTAATTTTGTATTACATCACTATTTTGATCCATAGCACATCACATAATGTTTTCATTGCAAAAATCTTGTTTTTTCATAATTGATATCCTATTGTTAAACTTGATCAAGTAATTTTAAAACTTTTCTTACACACATATGAAAATAAGTTCCTCTCTCCTCTTTTTTTAAAATTTTTTTGTTGATCCCTCTCCCAATATCTCTACTATAGTTTGTCAGGATATCTTGGTATAAGAGGATACAATCATTGACAATTGTGACAATCATGTTTGTTCTTTTCCCAATATCTCTCCTACTTATGAGGATATCTTGGTGTAAGAGGATGCAATAATTGACAATCATGACAATTGTATTTGTTTTTCTCCCAATATCTCTCCTACTTATGAGGGTATCTTGGTCCAAGAGGATCTAATCATTGTGAATCATGAGAATCATGTTTGTTCCTCTCCCATTACCTCTGTTACTTGGGAAGATATCGTGGTGCAAGAGGATGTCATCATTGATACATTTTATTCTTCAAATGATAGTAAGATGGATGACATAGATGAAGATTCTAAATTGATATTAGGCCACCCATTGATAAAAGATTGTAGTTAATTTAGTTGAAATTATGAACACACAATTGACTATTGAACCTCCTTTGATTATTAGCTATCCACTAGCAGCCCATTCACATTAAATATGAGCTGCCCACTAAGCAGCCCACTAGCTATCCATATAAATAAATAGCCAATAGGCTATATTGATTTATGTCTTCACTCATGGTTGGAAGGATGAACTTGAAGCTGCTAT
>VDFB02298077.1:0-22308 GCA_007258455.2 Sequoia sempervirens
TGCTACGCAAGTCTAACTTAGAAAAATAAATTGCATGTTTTAATTGGTCAAGTAAATCATCTATTCGGGGAAGAGGATACCTGTTCTTTATCATTATCTTATTCAGGGCTCAATAGTCGATGCACATTCTCCAAGACCCATCCTTCTTTGGAACCAACACAATTGGAGAACCACAAGGAGATGTACTAGGACAAATGACTCCTTTTTCAACCAATTCCTGAACTTGCTTTTCGATTTCTTCATTTTACAAAACTGATAAATGGTACATGTCAATGTTTGGAAGAGGCTCATCTTGTTGCAACTGGATTTCATATTGTATCTCTCTCTTAGGTGGCAACCCCTTTGGATCCTGAAATAAGTCATCATAAGTAGAAACTATTTTGGCCATCTCAATTTTATGCTTTGGATCACACCCCTTAAATGCTTCTACTTTTTCATCCTCTTTGGATTTTTCAAGCATTAATACAAAGTTCTTACTAGAATTGACCAACCTTTTCATTTGACCAACATTGACTAGTGCATGATTAGTCTTAACTTTATGTGCATGTACAATGTATTCTATCCCATCCTTAAAGAGATGATACTTATTCTCCCCCTATAAAAGATTGCTTTTTTGTCATACAGATAAGGACTCCCTAACACAATCCCACAAATATCCAAAGGAACAACATCTACCTCTACCTCATCAACAAAGTTTGCAGTGATAACAAATCTCAATTTACATTATTTTGTTACCTGCAGTTGAGCATCATTGCAAACCCATCCAAGCAGATATTGCTTTGGATGAGGTGGTGTAGTTAGATTAAGTTTCTTTACCACCTCTTCAGATATTAAGTTGACTTGAGAACCCACATCAAACAGTGTGTCAATCTTAGTGTGCTTAGTTACAACTCAAATATGAAACAATTCATTATGTTGTTTATCAACTTTAGGAGTAGATACTTTACTTGTACTTGCATTTGCATTAGAAACATTTGCATCAAAAGAGAGAATTATACCTTTCCCTTTACCTTGGACCCCAACAACAACAATTTGTGTTTCATCTCCAAAGTCGGATCCAAGATCTTGTTGAATCACTACAATAGTCTTTTGCTTGCCTTTATTGCCTCCATATCTTTTCGACCTTAATTCTAGATGCAACTTCCAACACTTCAAATCATCATGCCCCTCTTTCTTGCAATGGGAGAATGTGGGCTTATCACCCTCATTAACTATAGCTGTCTTCTTCCCTTTTCCTTTATCTTTGTCTTTGTCTTTACCTTTAGACTTCCCCTCAGACTTAGATGGTTTCTTTGAGAAATTATCACTGAAAGTGTTCTTACCCCTTGACTCTAAATGAGTGGCTTGGACTGACACTTCAGATAGATTACTAGGACTCAACATTAGAATAGTGTGTCTTAGGTAAGAATGCAAACCACCTATGTACTTAAGTAATGTATCCTGAGTATACAATGGAACATTTAAAGCAATAACCCATTTTCTAAACTCATGGGTGTAATCTTGGACATATTGGCCCTTACCTTGCCTAAAGGTTTTCCAATTCATTGTTAATTGTTGCATATAACCTAAAGGGTAAAACTAGTTTTCAAGGGCAACAACAAATTCCATCCAAGTCATATTAACCTTACCATGGCGAGCAATTTCCTCCCGAGTCCTACTCTCCCACTAGGTGAGAGTTGTACCTCCCAACTGGAGAGTGGCTACTGGATCCTAGAAGCATCTTCTGCTAGGCCTTGCATCCTGCAATACACTTCTACCTATTGGATTCAATCATCTAACTTTTTAGCATTTAACCCCCCATAGTACTTAGACAATTCAAATTTTACATCTAATTTAATAATAGGCTTAGATTTTCTCTTGAAAGGATTAATAGTAGTAGAAGAAGAAGAAGAAGGGGAAGATGGAGAAGAAGGGGAAGATGGAGGAGAGGGAGTTTCTGGAGCTTTTCCTTCTTTTTCCTTCCAATCTTCCTTCTTTTCTCGCTTCGAAGAATCTCCCTTTTTGCGCTTCTTCTTTTTCACATAAAGTTCTTCCACCATAGCCTTCATGTCAAGAAATGCTCACTGAAAAGACTTATCGTCAAGCTTAGGCTTAGTACTTTTCCCATCTTCTATTTCTTCCATCGTTGGCAAAGTCCTTCATTTGCTAATAGCAAGATTGTATTCTTCTAGCTCACCTTCACCTCACTGTTTCCTAGAAAGTGTTAGCATCCACTTTTGCAATACTATTCACACAAAGCTTTGATGCCAAACTTGATTTGTTTTAGGATCTATGACAATTTCTTACAAGATATGTAACGTTTACAATGAATAATCCAAACTTAACAAACATAATTAACATAACATAAATACTTAAACAACATAGCATAATAAGGTGAAACAGAATGAAAGAGATAGAAGACAAAGCACAATTGATAATGGAGTTCGCCAAAAGGCTACGTCTCTGGGTCCCTCTCCAATAGAGTGACTGATTCTATTATGCTCCAAGAATAGGATTACAATTGCAAAACAAATCCATTCCCTTCTAGCACTTTGACTACATATCGTTCCTTTGACATACAAGAATGGCTTCAAGTCTTCAGTGTAATACTCCTAGTGTCATCACCTGCTTGATTTCTGAATGCCCCCCCTAAGGCCTAATTCCTCCCTTTTCATACATGAATTTTGCCATTTATGGTGTAAAACCATAAGATTTGAAAATCAAATGATATCCCCCCATTTACAAATAAATCTTGGAAATCCCCTTAATAAAAATCCTCTTGTTGAAAAAGAAGGGCCCTTATAATTCGGGCTTACAAATCAAAACAATGCTAACCCCTTAAATTTTATTTAAATCCTTATAATTGAGATTATAAGATTTAAAATCTTATTAAATCTTTTCTTATTTAATCTTATCCCTTTAATTTATGTCATTTCAGGCTTTATTGTTTTTAAGAGGTTAAGTTTGTTGCTAAAAAGGGGGTTAAATAATTTAATTTTGAGTTATTCAGGCCCCTTATTCACTTTTCACCGTTTGTTGTCTTTAATAAAAGAAACTTTCATTGTTCCAAATCTCGCCTTTAACACGTGGTCTAATGGTTTAGAGGGAGATTCACACTGAGGAGGTTGGGGATTCAACCCTTGCCCCCTCCATTTTTAGACTTATCTCTTTTTGAAGTGAATAAAACAATTTGGAGCCCATATATGGTTAAGCGTTCCATGCGTGGTGCATTGTTAAAGCGGGCGAATTGTAGATGAGAGTTGGGGGTACAAATTCCCCACAAAATTTTGAACAAACAAACTTAACAACTTGCTGGAGGAGTGAGAGCAAGCTACCATGTGTCACGTTTTGATTCACTGCAAGGTGGACACGTGTCATGATTTGATTGGTTTGTACTGCCACGTGTCGATTTGTGGTTGATCAGTGCCAATTGTGTATGCCATGCCACATGTCACTTTTGGATTGGACCACATCATCATCAGCTATTGACTGTGCATCCATGTCATCATGCTGATGTCAGCATGGTCAACCCATTTTGACTAGAACTTTGACTGGCTGTAGATCTCACACATACATACTCCGTTTGACGCTAAATGAACATCATCAGAATCATGGCCACGAGCTCTTCATTTTGGTGTTGATTCCATCAAATTTTGAGACGGTCAATTTTTTTCGCCTTTTTAGCTAGCCTCTGACACTTGGTTTGACCATACTTTGATGACTGGTCATAACTCGAGCATACATACTCCTTTTGGTCCTGTTCAAGTTGCGTTGGACTCAGATTTCAAAGCTCTTCAACATGGTGCCAAATTCTAGAGCATAAGGAACACTTCAATTTTCACTGAAAAGTATCCCCTTGGATCAGACTTTATATTTAATAAACTGAAATGTGACTTCAAATGTTTGTTTGAAATATTTGCCAATGTAGATATAAGCCATCAGAGCCCCTCAAGCTATCGTTTTTTGCCTCCTCCCTCTCCTTTGAAAACTGGAGATGATGGAATTGTGATGTGTGCTCCGTGACTTCAACCAATCAGAAGTAAGAATTAAACTTGCTTTCCTCAAAAATATTTGAAAATGTAATTTATATTTTCCCTAAATGCATTTTCATGTTTGCACAATGTTTAAAATATTTAGAATATTTTAAATATTAGCATGTGAAACATTAGAAAAAATGCAAATTTTAATTGTGCCCACAGGTCAATGAAAATTCACTGTGTGCAAACCATAACCCTTGGATCTGATATTTTTTGCATGCGACCATGATCAATTATTTAAAACATGGGTTTTAAATCAAATCTCGCCCAACCATCAAAATTTAGAAATTTAGGTACCTCCTTTGTAATTTATTGGCCTGCTGGACGTGTTTAACGCAACCGAAATACATTAAAATAATATATCAAATGGACTTCATTTTTGATGAAAATGGAAATGAAGAGGATTCAGACCAAAATGAGAAATGGGTTGCCTTTAGAATTTTGAAATTTTCAACTTTCTAGAACACCAAAATTGGCCTGGTTGTAGTCACAACACATTAACTAACCCATCAAAACTCATCCAGGAGGTGCGAAACTGAACAAGCACAATACCATATGTACCAAAAAACATTCTACCATACGGATTTGCAAGATGACCTCTGAGTTGCAAAATTTTAATCGACGAAGATGACCTTTGGAGTAGATTTGGCAGGATGCAGGCCTAGCCTTTGTCGATACATTGAAAGGACATAGGCACTTCAAATAAGGTGTCATCAACTTGTTTAATGCCAGTTTTGTATTGTGAAAAAATTGTTGGTTTGTGTTTTGTCTACTAATGTCTTGAGTAAAATCTTGAGGCATTGCACAAGTGACATGAAAAAAGCTAAACATGTGAATAAGAAGGCAACTACCTTATTAAACAAGCACCTAAAACAATAGACTTGCATGTAGGAATTATAATTATGCAATGCATGTGAAAGATAAAAGACATTTTTTTTTAAAATGTTAACTTTTTACCTTGTATGTAGTAATTTTTAAGGACATAGATGCTCTTCAAGAAGCATGCAATATGTCCACATACATGCATGCATGTTTCATGTGTTACTTTAAGATATATTCATTGTTTTTAATTGTTTTTTTTTTTTTGAAATAGTATTTTTGGTGAGATTCATTTGCTTTATATACAACTCAAACATAAATCAATTATTTTTTTATGTAAATGCAATAAGTTAATGTTGCACAATTTTTGAATATTTTTTATTTGATGTTAAAGATTGAACCATCATTTCTAAGTCCTTTAGTATAAATTATTGCTTCTCTATGTAACAAAATAAAATAAAATTTGTTGGACGTGTAAACTATTTTCATAGTAAGATTGAATTTTACTTCTTGTTATTTATATGCACTCAAGGTTGAATAGTTTCTTTTGAAAGCTTTTGATGAGTGATTAAATTGCTTGACTACACAAACACTAAAAGCCATTAATTTCCTACTTTCTTCTCTTGTATTAGATTTAATAATTTTAAAAATGCATAACTTTTACCAATAAATTTTTTGTATTATATTGAAGAGGAAGATGAATTTTTAATCATTCTATTTTTAGATTTATAATTTTAGAGCAAGTTGGAGTTGGACGATGTATTTTTAGCCTTTATTTTCTTAAACTCCACTTCCACTTTCTCCCTCTTTCTTTTAATTTATAATAATTATAATAAAAAGTAATTTTTATAGTATTTCAATTGTATTAAAGTCACATTTAATCCAACTTTTCTAATTGCAAGATTTTAAAAATGTATACACTATTAATTGTTCGTTTAGAAAAAAAACAATATTATAGTTAATAAATAAATAACATATTCTAACATTAAATAAAACATAATAAAAATACAAATATACATATTTAATTATTAAAAATCTCAGTGAAGGGCAAATAATCTTATGTGATGATATTGAATCACCTCCGACCATCAAACATTTGTACCATGATCTTATGACAACTTTTATTTTTCCCTAGCTAACCTCTTGTTATGCTTCATTGTTTGATTTACTTCTTAGATAAAAGAAGCCACCCCAAAAGAACTTGCCTTCTTTCACCTTCAAGAGGAATTTGTCACCAACCAAGCCTTAATTCTTTGTGGAGACCCAACAAAATTTAGCTTGATAAATTTTTCTAGAAGTTGATGGAGTTGCTTAGTTTATTTTAAGTAGGCATTTCTCAAAATTTTTATTAGATTTATTTTTAAATAGGCACTTCTCATAATTTTTATGAGATTTTCTAATAATTAACAATCCCACGAATTTCTTTTTCATGGTTATTTCAAATAGTTAAAAAATATATTCTTTTTGTAATTACTAAAATTTTAAGATAAAATTTTAAAGTAAATGAAAAAAGAAGAAAAATAAAATATGTAGCCACATAGTAACTTTGGGGTTAAGTTCTATAAGCTAGATCCCCCCTCTCCACCCACAACTCCACATTCAAATCCTAAATTATAACTACTTCATTATTTAGAGAAGATATTGCATTATACATTATGCAAATTAAAAAATTGTATAACTACGCGACTTTATGTAATATTTAGGCTAGGGTCTTAGAGACGAGGTCTACCTAAATTTTTTTGGGATTGTTGAAAAAAATTAGAAATTTTAATAAAAATAATTATTTTTTGTACCTTCTAAACAATACTATCAAGGAAAAAAAAATCTTAAATTGGTGAGCTAAATTTCTATCCCCATCGTAAAAACTACTAAAATTTAAAATTTAAAAAATAGAAACAACTATTTTCCAATTATTAATGGTCCAATATCTAAATGATGACGGGGTTCAAATCTTCTATATATCTATATAAATGGACCCTTAGTCT
Source organism: Sequoia sempervirens (assembly GCA_007258455.2). Classification (NCBI taxonomy): domain Eukaryota; kingdom Viridiplantae; phylum Streptophyta; class Pinopsida; order Cupressales; family Cupressaceae; genus Sequoia; species Sequoia sempervirens. Next base: position 6,821 of record VDFB02298077.1, read on the forward strand.
AGTGATGAAGTTGAATGGTTCTAAATAAATCCACTAAGGATCAAAACTTATGGTAGGACTCCAACATCATAAGTGATGAAGACTGCGATAGTATACAAGACGATTTTGGTGAAATAAATAACCCTAAAACTCATACTCCCATATCAAATAGCTAAACAAATTTATAAATTTAATATAACATGAGAAAAAAAAAAAAAATCTTTTTCACTTTTTCTTAAGCAAATTTTCTCCCTACCGCTCCATAAGATACACAAGCCCCTAAGTAGGATCGCCGCCTTAAAAAATTGCTTACATAGACGTCGGATGATATCCCATGACAATTGTTAATAGCCAGAATATAATTTTTCATTTTTCATTTTCTTTTTTGCTCGTAACGAGTGAATTTAAACAGCCGAGGAATGTATCAGATAATTTTGGGCCAGGGGTGGTGTGCAGAGGAATGGCCTCTACATTCTGCTCCATGCACAGATCGTTTCCATTTCTTCCCGGTTGCATTGAAAATTCTTATGCAAAATTAAGTTCAAATAGAAGTAAATTAATATTAAAAAAATGTAGGAGGAAGGACGCTGGACTCACAATGGCGAGAATTGAAGTAGGAGGATCTGAAGCAAAAGGAGAAAAAGGCGCACAAAATAATAATGCGAGACCGTCAAACTTGGAACAAATTCAAAGGGATGGAGAGCCTCCCACCTTTGTTTCGGCACCCGGTCGTCGGATTGTAGCAGGTAACCTTATTTCTTCATTTCAGCTATTTCTTTGTTTTCTTTTAGGATATTATCAGGTTTTAAAGAGAGCAATTCTGTTGTTAGGAATCTTGATTATAGTTTTGGTACCCTAGATTTTGCAATCAATTTTAATCAGAATTTGGAATAGCTGAAGCACTCACACAGAGAATTCGTTCCATGCTTTATTCATTAACAGATATACATATTTATAGATACAAGGAACTCAACAACTTTCCTATAATTATGCTAACAGATATGACAGCTAACTGGATTGACAACAAACTGAGACTTAGTGACAGGTCTACAATTCTTTATTGACTCTTGTTTGTGTTGGAGTGAACATTCCAACATCCGCTCTTAATGCTACAACATTAAATTGATTAACAACATAAAACAGAACAATAGAAAATACATTATGCAGAAGTTGTTATTTGAAAACAGTTTTCGGACCAGTAAGACTTCTTCAAGCTGCTCCCTGTTATAGGAAATTCCTAGCTGTAGTCCAAGTTCCCAACATTATTGGACGCCATTTACATATGAAATGTCTCATCACCTTCATAAAGGTATGATGTTGAACTTCTAGATTTCGGATTTCTTTTGAACTATTGGACATCAATCCTCACATATATGTCTCATAACTTCAATGAGGTATAGTTTCTACACAAGCACCTCAGACTATTGAGCATCTATCTATCCTCTGCTGCATTTCTCCCTATCTTCAAAGTGTTGGCCTTTTTCAAAATAGGAGAAGTGCCTCATCTTCAATGAAATCATCACCATCAATATTTGGTGGTTATTCAACAACGGCTGACATTCTCTCAGCTCTTACACTTGCAATGGGCTACCCAACAACAGGTTTAGAAACAAACTTGGTTTTGGCAGGTGCCTTCTTCTTGGCCACAAAACAGAGAATTAAACAACAGAGAGACACTTAGAGCTTTTACAAGCATGTTTTCCTTATCAAGAGCTTTTATTGGAGCTGTCGCAGCACCAAACTTCACTGCAGCAGCAGCGGTTCATAAACAACTTTTAAATGACTTTGGATTTATTTCCAATCTTCACTGCATAGTCTTCTTCTCATAGGCCATGCTCCCTCGCTCAACCAGCACTTCAACTGGTGTTTGACTGCTGCAGGTGCAGTAACAGCTGCTTCTATTTCAACTAACACCTCATAAGGGCAGGAGAATTCTCTTTGCAAAGATTACCTAACCAACCACAGCTCTGATACCAAATCAGAATTTGGAATAGCTGAAGCACTCACACAGTGAACTCGTTCCATGCTTTATTCATTAACACATGTATATATTTATAGATACAATGAACTCAACAACTTTCCTATAATTATGCTAACAGATATGACAACTAACTGGAGCTGTTCAACAACAAACTAGAGATTGATTGACAACGAACTGAGACTTAGTGACAGGTCTGTAGTTCCTTACTGACTCTTGTTTATGTTGGAGCGTATATTCCAACAATTTTAGTTTAGTTTTATGTAAATTTTAGCCCTCAAGTCGCCAAAGTTTGCATGGACTAGTTTGAGAATGATTTTTAGCCTTTGCAAAATTTTCTATGGTTTAACTGCGGTGCTAATGTAAAAATGCAAAAACTTAAAAAACTTCCCAAAAACAATAGTAATATTTTTATTCCAAAAATAATAATGCATTGATTACTAAAATCAGTGACAACCTCTGAAACATCTGAAAAATTGAAGACAAGAAAATACTTTGGTGCTAGAAACATGTCGGCAACCCCAAATTAGAACATCCTGCCTACCTCAATCATGATTACAAAACAATGAAACAACTCATCCTGCCAATTCAATGGAACTCGTAGATGGACCTTCCCTGAAACATCTGAGGAAACAAGGAATCTGCAAGGTCTGTAATTAAAACGAAGTTGATGAAACATATTTTCTTTAAACCTGTTCACTATATATGATATTAAACATACATACAATTACACAGGTATTTGCATTCAAAATGCAGTACATGAAATCGTGAATTAAGACGATCAAACAAAGATTGAGGATTCTATTTTAAAACTAAATACTCATGGAAAAAACTTCTAATCAAATAATCACACTTTGAAAGGAATCTATACTCAACCTATCATATTTTATCTAGTATGAAGCTGTTCCCCGAAATCACATGCACTTATTATTAAGCCTATGTTTAAATTGTTTATCTTGGATTATTCAAAACTGGGTTCCATATTGGAGGGTCTATCCAGTAACCAAAGAAAAGCAGATTTAGGTTATATCTGTATTTCCATAAACATGACAATGAAAGAAAGATGGTATAATTAAAATTGCCTTGACAAGTGCTGATTTCTGTCACCTATTGTTTTGTCACGATTAAAGATTGCAAATAATCTTCCATATTGACACTAAATAAAATATGCATACACATTTAGAACATTCTACCAGGAACATGTAGGAGGACTTGCTACAAACAACAGGATTCAGCTAAAATCCTTGAAAAGCTACATCTTTAAGCCACCAATCCTGACTGAGCTGAACAAACCTGGTTGTCATCGTCATCACTAGATGGAAAAATGAGAAGCTTCATGTCATCGTGGATATCAATCCCAGCATTCTCCATTAGTACCCAACAAGTCCATCCAAAACATTGAAACTACTTTCCAGGTCTTGGGATGTGGACACAGTTGTATATGGATTAGTGACTAAAAGTGTAATATCTTTGACAGTAAAATGGAAAAGGTAAGAGCAACCCCGTACAAAAAAACACCCAAAACCTTACCAAGAGTGAACGTTGTGTCTAGTGTGAGGGCTCTAGTATAGAATTTTTCTCAAGTATAGCTGCCATGTATGTTTTTTCATCTGCATTGATTTTCCTTCTCATCTTGACAATCTTAGCGAGCCTTTTCTTGATGTAAGGGCATTGATTGCACTTAGCATAAGCCTTCAGAAAATCTTCCTCTTAAGCTTTGGCAGGCTGAACTGGGCCTTGAGATTTCTCTTTGCCCTCAGCTGAATGATTTTCAGGATTATCTGAAACACAACCCAAAGCAGACAAATCTTGAACAAAGCAAAATTTAAAAGGCTTGAAACCATAGACTCTGCAATGTGGTTAGGTTCTCTGTAACCAGTGACCACCATAGGCCCCATATGTCTTCTCCAGATTGATTTTGATTGAGTGGTAGCCATTGTAGAATATATCTCGTTCTTTATAGTTTATACTACTGCATTACCATCCCTTCCATCACCTTTCATGGTAAAAACAACAGAGAAAAAGGAGCTTTGCAAACCCTTACTTGAGTACCAAGAGATGAGGAAAGCCTCAGAGCATGGATGGACGACAGAAGAAAACTTCTGAAAAGCTCAAAGCAGCCAGTTTCCAGACTAGAAGACTATCAGAATAACTGTGGTTGAAACAAAGCAGATTTTTCTAAACAAATAACAAGAATTTTTTTCCACAACTATTGATATCTCTTTTACCCATTGAAAGAAAATTGATGACTAATCTCCTTCCATTGCTTGCCATGATTTCATCCCATATGAGCAAGATTTCCAAGAATAGTTTAAATCCCATTACCCACATGCCAACCATGTGAAGTCAATTAAGTGGGCAGTAAATTTTGGCAATGAAAAATATCCTTCCCACTCAATAATACATGCTTAATACTACTCCCAGAATACCCTGGGTTGCATAGTGTTGCTTTATTCAAGTTGAAGTTAAGATTTACAAGTGGAGGTGAACTCAATTACTTTTTGGGTCTTGGGATCCTGTTTCCACTTTTTTCTATAGCAGGTGAAACTTATATATTTTTTCAAATGTTAGAATATAATATTGGTATTTCTGATCTTGCTAAAAGGAAATAAATTAATAATTGCTAACAATGCAATACTTGTAAGATGTTTCAGTCTTTAAAAGCTTCTCTCGTGTGATGATTGCTTTAATGTCTCTATGTGTAGATGCATCACTTACTAGGCGCTTTAAGGTGCTCATTATTAAAATAGTAACTAGCATATGTTAATGCTCAATCATGTTCCTATAATTTAGCTATGTAACGCATGTTACTCTTGTAACTTGCTAATTTTTTGCTTCCGTTATTTGTCAGTTATGGCTCCAATCGCGTCTCTGTGATTGTCGATCGCCTTTCCTTGTATTCTATTTATCCATTCTTTCATGTTAATAATATGATTCGATTATTTCCAATCTATCGTGCTCTGCTTGTTTCTATAATATGGTATCAGAGCATGTGTAATCGATTTGGTTCTTGTTCGTTTGTTTGTAATCTTCTGAAGATGTTATCATCTCATGTTCTTTGTGCAAACTTTCCCGTGGTTGTGCCATGGGCTTTCTGGAGCCGTGTTCGTGCATAGTTGGGTGTTTGTGTGCGTCTTCTTCATGCGTGCGTATATGCTATTTGCCATCGGCCAGCTCTTTGTGAGGAGATTGCGTTCGATTTATGTCTTATACTGGGTGTGCGTCATCTCCAGATTAGCATTTTCATGTGTTTGAAGCATCTGTGCGTGTGTTCTCATCGACGGGATATTTGTGTGCGTTTGGAGCGATTATTGAAATCATGTATGGTCTCCGTCTGTGTGCGTGTTCTCACATATTTTTCTAAAGCCGCATGATCTTCCTGTTCACGAGTGCCTTTGTTTTTCAGGGTCGGGACTTCTCAAAAGTCTGTGTCTATAAACTGAAGTCTGTAAGATTTCCTGCCGATGCTGTGCATCCTTTTTCTTCCTTGTAGAGATACTTTGCTCGTTTTCTCGTGCATGTTCCTGTGTTCATGTGGTATCTTTTAGTTTGAGCGACTAAGGAAAAATTCGAGCAGAGTTTTGTTCTCTTCTCTTTGACGCGACCTCTTGTTTTGACTTATTCTGAAGATCTCAAAATCGTGTTTGTCTGCAAAGAGAAAAGATTGTCTTCTTGTCTTCAGGGCGCTCGATTCGTCCTTTGCTCATCGTCTCCATCTGTTTTGTGATTTTCTGGGCGATTTGTCTCTTTTTGTGAGACATCTTTTTCTGCAGGACATTGCCTCGGGATCCGTGCCATTTTTTCTTGATAATTTTTTTCCCTAATAGATTTCAGATTTTAGTGCATTGGAATTCGTGTCTTGGGTTCTGTGCATTCAACCTCTTCTGTATGGCCTCTTTGACCAACATCATGTTGGACAATAGTCAAAAGTTCAACGGTCGCAACTACAACACATGGAAGCAGCGTATGATGACAATATTTGAGTATTGCTGTCTTGACTAGATTGTTTTGGGCACCAAGACACGACTTCTCACAGTTGATAAGGATCAGGAGAAGTTTGATGAGCAGAATCGGGAAGCCGTTATGCTCATAAAGTTATCAGTCATTGATGACCAGTTACCTCAGGTTCCTTTAGGTAAATCAGCGAAGGAGATTTGGGATCTTCTAAAAGATCTTCATGAGACTTCCGACAAGAGTTATGCGTTCTTTCTGAAGAACATGTTGTTTTCCATCGTCATGGATGAGAATACACCTCTGTAGGCGCACTTGACTAGGATCAAGGACATTCGAGATCAGCTCGAGGCTATTGGTCGGAAGATGGAGGAAGAAGATATGGTGGTGATCACTCTGAAGAGTTTACCACATCTGTATGAGCACTTTATTGAGATGCTCAACATTACAGCGACTAATGTTGACTTGACGTTTCCAGATCTCTGCAACAAACTTCTACAAGAGGATCATTGGAAACAACAGTTTGGTACTAGTGCCACTTCATCCTCTTTAGTGCAAGCATTCCCTGCAAAGACATTTTAGAAGGATAAGGGCTATCCTTCGTCCTTTCAGCAACACAATCAGGGGCAATCTTCAGATTCTTCGAAGTCAAAGAATATTCAGTGCAATTATTGCCACAAGTTTGGCCACATGAAGAAGGATATCCGGAAACTAGTGTTCCATGGGGATGCGTCCCCCCAAAAATCCCATGTTTCCTAGAGGGGACGTCTTGGAGACTTGGGGACTTGGGGGGGACGTCCCCCCACCAGCCCACCACCAGCGCCACCATCCCACCACCAATGTCGCTGTCTCCAAGATGCCGCTAGGACTTTGAGGATGTTGGGGTGTCCTCAAGACGTCTAGGGGACTCCTAGTTGTCTCCAAGATGTATAATTCTTATACTTATACATCTTTTTATAACTATTTTTCCAAGTACTATATGTATTTCTTCGCTCCGCCCCCTGCTTCCCCCAACGGGCTTCTAAATGTCCCAGTCCGTCCCCTCACGGTCCCGAAACCTCGTGGAACAAACTGAGGCTTGGCCTCTGAACAAGGCAAGCAAGGAGTCTAGGCCAGTACATGTGGCAGAGCACACTGAGTAGGAGTCTGCCTTATTTGCATTCATGGCAAAAAGTCCTACAGATCCTATAAACACTTTTGCTTGGTACATTGACTCTAGTGCTTCATGCCATTTCACTCACGCCGGGATTGTTCATTCAAGTACACTTTCGAGATTTAGTTATCTTTGAGGAGGCGAAGAGTATACTGTTGTCGGCAAGGGCAACATTTAGATTCAGTCTGGTGGGAGAAATTTGATATTTCTTGATGTATGCTATTGCATGGAGTTGAACTTACTTTTTGTAAGTCAGATTATGACTCACTCTCCTCAGTTGGACATAGTCTTTAGTATGCATACATGCAGTATTGTTGAAAGAGAGACACGGACTACCATCATTCAGGGACTTGAGGATCATGGTCTTTATAGACTTGTTGATTCTGGTGATTCTCAAGAGCACGCTATGGCAGCCAGGAGCACTTCTATCAGCAATCTCTGGCATCAACGTTATGCGCACCTGAACATGCACTATCTCTCGTAGTTATCATGAGATGATCTCGTTGGTGGTCTACCTACGATTTAGACTCAAACTCATGGAGTTTGCGAGGCTTGTCAGGCTGGAAAGCAACATCGAACTCCTTTCTCTGATGGTGACTCATGGAGGGCTTCTAGGGTTTTACGGTTGGTCCACGCTGATGTATGTGGTCCAATGCACACGCCTTTCGTTACTGGATCTAGGTATTTTTGCTTTTTGTTGATGATTTCAGCAAAAAGATGTGGGTGTATTTTTTGAAGCTTAAATTAGAGGTGTTTAGCATATGTTTAAGGCCTTGGTAGAAAAAGAGTCTGGTTCTTCTATTATTGCTTTTAGGTCTGATAATGGGGGGGAATTTTGTTCCAAAGAGTTCTCCACATTTTGTGTTGCACATGGCATAAAGCGCCAATTCACCACACCTTACACCCCTCAACATAATGGTGTAGTCGAGCGTCGCAATCACACCATTACTGAAATGGCACGTTCTATGTTGGAGCATAGACATGTTCCTAAGAAGTTCTGGGCTGAAGCAGTGTATACTGCTATTTATCTTCTGAACAGATCTCCTACTCATGCTGTGAAGAAGATGACTCCTGAAGAAACCTGGTCTGGATGTAAGCCGAACATTAGTCACCTGAAGGTTTTTGGCTTCACCGCTCATGTTTGGATTCTTGATGCTCAACGCACTAAGTTGGATTCCCAAAGCCAAAAACTTATGTTTTCAGGTTATAATGAGAACCATAAGGCATACAGATTGATAGATGCATACACTAACGTCTAATCTTCAGTCGTGATGTCATGGTTGACGAAAATTGTGGGCTCTTCTATCAGTCTTCTCTTGTTTGTTTTGAGGTTCAACCTCATAAAGATTCTAATTTGGGTGTTTATCTTCCACTTGGTCCACTTTATGGGAAGGATTCCGCAGAGGTGCAAGCACCTTAGCAGACACTTCCACCACCGACCCCTATTTAGCAAGATCTGGATGTTCTTCCAGATATGTCAATTCCAACTGATCCAGTAGAGGTTGTTCCTCTTGATTCCGATATTGGTTCATCTACTCTTTGGCCTAAATGGTGGGCTTCGACGATTGGTGCTCTTCATGATGATGATTTATTAGAGGGTAGATCTGCTCGGAATAAGAGAAAACAACAAAATATAGTGAATTTTGCTCTTATGGCCAACCTTCATAGTATTTCGGAGCCTTAGACATATACAGAGGCTAAAGGCACACCTGAGTGGGAACAGGCTATGACAGCTGAACATCATAGTCTCATGCAAAATTACACTTGGGAGCTTTTAGATCTTCCGCATGGGAAGAAACCCATAGGCTGCAAATGGGTTTATAAGGTTAAGTATAACGCTGATGGAACCATTGATAAATACAAGGCTAGGTTGGTAGCCAAAGGGTTTTCACAGCAAGAGGGCATTGACTATGAGGAGACTTTTGCTCCTACAGCCAAGATGAGTACCATTCGGCTTGTCCTCTCGATAATAGCTCAGTTTGGATGAAAGTCCATCAAATGGACGTAAAGAGTGCCTTCCTCAATGGTAATTTGCAGGAAGAAGTTTACATGATGCAATGTAGTGTACCACCCCAAGTGGACACTTGCTAACACAAATTTTGCTCGATCAACTTAGTTTGATTGATGTACCATTTTATCAAACTTAAATCATTGCATTGCACAAGATAATAATATTCAAATGAAATGAATATGTGAATCTGGAAACCACTTAAACTTAATGCACAGTGACAACTGAAGACTTGCACAGGCCCAAACTGATTATGAATGATGGTTAGATATGAGTATTTGACTTAGAATGAATGGTAGTAAGCATGTAGATCACAAGCTATGCTTAGTGGACTGTAACAGCAATATTATCATTACATTCATCTACAAAGTTCAGATATAACAGTGTAGACTAAGGTTTCAGAATGTGCAATAATAGATGCTACATGACAGCCCTTTTGCAACAAGTTCTGAGTAATAAGATGGCTGGTCTGTTTATACAAAATGCTCAGAAATAAACTACAACAAAATACCCTTAAATGTTTCACCCAAAATCAGATTGCAGTCATGTGAACACTGATATTCAAGTATCTCTTGCTGGTATCTATTACAATCTTAATCAATTCCAGACTTAATGCCAAAGGTCTGATATACAATGATATTTTCAGATGTAACCAATAGACTTATGCATTTTCAGATAAGACAAAGATTATAAACTGCTTTACAACGTGAAGCACTCAGAAATTCACTTCAACTTATACTCATAATTCCTTACTGATAATCTATGTAGAAATATACATTTAGCATGGATGAGAATGTATATAAAACCCCGACCCGGAAGTTTGCTTAGGTCTGAAATGTGTACAACAGTCTGGAAATGAATATCTTCAGGTATTATGACCATATACAGATCTGAGATTAATTGCAACAAGCAGAGAATGGATTCTGAGCACTAGAGAGTTCACGCCTAGGCTGAGAATGCTTTGAATGATGCACCAAGTTACTGTAGCGAATCACTGTAGCGGATCACTGTTCACGCCACTGTAGCAGCTAACAAAAATTCTGATCTGCAAGTAATAATCTTCAAAACCCTTGTGAAACTTCTATGATACTTCTCCAATAAAGCACAAATTGGACTCCTGTATGAAGCCCACTGTCAAGCAATAATTCAGCTGGTCTTTCATAGCCTCAAAATTGCACAAACCAATGAGAGTTTTTGTTCCCAATGGCTGGAAATGGCAGAAACCCTAGCTGACTCCTTCACCAAGCAAGAACTCCAAAGACACAAGTTTTAATCTTCAATCATAATGAAAATGAATTCCTTTTTAATGCCTTTTATAACCTCTCAAAGGTGATCAAACCCTTAATGGCATTTAATGATGCTTTCAAATCCATTTTTAGGTTTTTAATAAAAACTTTATAATATATCTCCAAACTTGGGTGCTCAACTCCATAATATAATAAATGTACTTTAAGTGATTTTAATTGAGGGTCATGGCCTTGTCGAAAATAAAGTACACCTTTTGACTTTATAATTTAACTTTATATTATTTAATTATCATTAAAATACCCTTTAATGATAATTATTCATTAAACATTTAATATTTCGCCCATCCAACTGATTAAGAGGTCAACACTGCATTTGAGACCTGTCCAGGTGCCTTACTAAATATAGTAACCTTGACTCCCCTAAAATGGTGACTTACTATAAATAGTAAGTATGTAGAACTGAGTCTAACGAAGGCCAAACCTGAACCCACACTGAGCTTTGAAAGAGAAAACACACTAATTACTGCCAAAAGGGACCCTTTAACCATCTGTGTTAGCCTACGAAGGCCAGGAATAGGCTAAACCATCATAAAATAGGATCATGCTAAAAAGGGGACATTACATGCAATCTCTTGGTTTCAAGGTTGCTGGTAAAGAACACCAGGTATGCAAACTGGTGAAAGCACTCTACGGCCTTAAGCAGGCCCCACGGGCTTGGTACTTGAAGATTGATCAGTACCTTATTGATCATGGCCTTTAGTGAAGTCCTTCTGACTCTAATCTGTATGTCAATCGGACTAGTAATGATATCTTGTTCCTAGTTGCCTATGTTGATGACTTAATCATTACTGGCAATTCAGATCATCTGATTGAGGAGATCAAACATAATTTTAGTCAATCATTTGACATGACTGATTTGGGACTCCTCCATTATTGCTTCGGTATAGAGGTTTGGCAGTCTACTTGCAGTACCTTCATCTCACAATTGAAGTATGCCAAGAGCTTGTTGGACAAGTTCCAAATGACAAATTGCAAACCAACATCTACACCTATGGAGAGAGGGCTGAAGTTATCAACTCAGTTGGATTCACTCGTGGAGAACGAATCGGAATTTAGGCAACTTGTGGGCAGCCTCATCTATCTTGCTGCCACTAGACTTGACCTTAGCTTTGCAGTGAGCTACATTTCTTGCTTCATGTTAGCCCCTAAAGCTGAACATTGGGTTGCAGGGAAGTGTGTGCTGAGATATGTGAAAGGCACTTCTGACCTTGGCATTTTATATGGGAGGTGCAAAGATCCAAAGCTGATTGGTTATACAGACTCAATTTGGGCAGGTTCTGTTGATGACAAAAAGTCTACTTCAGGGTATGTATTTAGTTTGGGTATAGGTGCAATTACATGGACTAGCAAGAAGTAGCAGGCAATGGCTCTCTCCTCAACTGAAGCAAAATATTGAGGAGCTGTTAAAATAGTTTGTGAGGTAGTTTGGCTTCAAAGGATGCTCTTGGACATGCAAATGTCTCAAGTAGGACCTTCCCCCTTATATTGTGACGATCAAGGGGTGCTGAAACTCGCCAAGAATCCAGTCTTCCATGAACGGACAAAGCATGTTGATCTTCATTGTCACTTCATCTGCCAGCTTGTCGAAGACGGATCCATAGCATTGCTGTATGTTCCAATAGAGGATCAAACTGCTGATATTCTCACCAAGTCTTTGAGCCCGGATAAGTTTGTTAGATTTAGGGGGCATCTTGGTGTAGTTGATAGATTGAGCATTAAGGGAGGGTATTAAAATAGTAACTAGCATATGTTAATGCTCAATCACATTCCTATAATTTAGCTATGTAACTCATGTTACTCCTGTAACTTGCTAATTTTTTGTTTTCGTTATTTGTCAGTTATGGCTCCAATCACGTCTCCGTGATTGTCAATTGCCTTTCCTTGTATTCTATTTATTCATTCTTTCATGTTAATAATATGACTCGATTATTTCCAATCTATCGTGCTCTGCTTGTTTCTATAATACTCATCTCTATGGTCTATGTTTTATTTTTACATTTGATTGCAATTTGAAATCTTCTGTGAAGTAATCTTACATGTATACCCAGTATAACACATTTATTCTAGATTTTCTTGAGAATGGAGTGCCTAGATGTATCATAAAATACACAATGCTTCAAAAACTCTGCTCAAAGCTTGCAACCCATTGACTGAGACTCTCCTCTGATTTCATCCAGTGCTGAAACATTGAATCAACAATATCATATCAGATTTCCTTGACATTAGTCTTTGGGACAACTGGAATTTGACGTTCTTTAGTTTTCTTTTTATATTTGATCTTTTGTGTGAAATGAATTTTATTGAGTGCTATAGAAGGATACCAGAGAACATTCCTTTAGTTCAGTGGCCTTCTTTGCTGGTTTGGTAGGAGTTCCTATGACAGAATTTTTCAAATTTCTTAATATAAATAACTGACCATCTATACAGTTGAGATTTTGCACCAACAAGATTCATCTTGCTTTTGAAATTGCTGGCATGTAGTTTTTCAGAGTTGTTATCAGTCCAGAAGTCTGCATCCATGTCGTCTGGCCCTCAACTTAATGCTCTTATTTCTTCAATATTTAAAAAATCAAATTTACTGTAAAACATTTCGAAGCAAACTTAAGATAAACAGATTTTTTTTAATCCTAAAATAAGGGAACTCCATATATTCCAGTCTTGAATTGATTCTCAGCTTCAATGATTATAATTCCCTCCCACCCGAGTGGATGGGAATGGGGAAATTATGGCATGCATGCTTTGGGTAGCAGCTCTTTCACGAATATCAGGTTCAGTACTGATTAAGGAATTACCACTTGATGGGTCTTTGAAAGTTCACAGATGTCTTTTTGAAGCAGTGGAAATGATTTGAACACCAGCTTTTTGGTATAGCCTTGTGATTTGAATAATCCATCTTCATTTGATCATTTTATTCAAAAACAGTACATGCAGGTCAATCGAAGATTTCTCTTAAAAAGCATAATATAGAATGGCAGGTGCATCATACTTTGGGTATGCTTCCTTGAATCAATTAGTCCAGTCCCTCCACATCCAGAGTGGATGAAGCTTTTAACTATTAGTTATTGCATCAATCCTAGATTTTTACGATGAGATGTGTATGCAGTCCTTCAAAGTAGAAGATTATCTTAATATTGAATCTGTATATTAATATGTTATGGACAATCTGTACATAGGATATAAGCAATTATTCTTTCAAGCAACTTAATGAGTTCCAGGCCTTGATCATGTTGTATCTCTTAAGTAATCTTACATTTCCTTAAAATGTATTATCTCCAACAAGTAATATTATTAACAGAAAACTAACTTTATATATTTATGGCATATCTGTTTTAGTTGGAGACTTGCATGGTGATCTTGTGAAAACAAGGCAAGCTTTGAGGATTGCTGGCGTGTTGAGTGCTGATGGTCATGATTGCTGGACAGGCGGGAGCACAGTAAGTTTAATGTATAACAAAAATAGAGTATTTTGACAAACTTTATTTTCATGGAGGTTTAGATAGTAAGGCATATGGATGAAATTTCTGGTGAAAATTAATGCTGCTTAGTTTAGACCTTCATAAGGCTTGCATGAAGTTTATTCAAGTTATTGGAACCTGGGTTATTGTAAAAAATTTAATTCCTCAAGTTTTGAGAACTGTTATTTCGTATAGCTGGATCCTGGCTATTCTAACATATTGCATGCCTGAACAACCTTTTGACCACACTTTCTCTAACTAGCATGGTAAGTTGAGAAACTCAGATGTAGAGGACATCTTGATTTTTCTTGAAATGCATGATTTCATTGAGTAAGAAAATGTTGATGTGCATAACAAAAAAATTGGTCATAGGATGGGACAATCCAAGTTTACTTGCTAATGTTTGACTCCAAATTGATTGACCAAATAAAAATTGGCAAGAGTTTAAGGACCAAAAGGACAAAACAGCGAGTACATAGTTAGTTGTGCATTAGCTGCCACAAATCAAGACATTTTTATTCATGTTATCACCTTTTGTTGCCTTTTCACAATTTTCTTCACATTTATTATCATTGCAAGTTTTCTGCCCATTGAATTTGTTAAATTTAGTGATCGGATTAATGCACAGAATTTAATTCAAAAAATTCAACACAAAGACACAGCAGATACCCTGGGAAAACCCTCCTCTTGAGGGAGAAAAACCCAGCCAATAATATCTCTTATATTATTGAATCTCAAAAGAAACTCCTTTACAATGAAGGCCGATAATGAGGCCTAATAAAATGCACCACAGACTGATGCAATCACAGCAATACAAAGATGTAAATCTCAGTGATAATACACAGCCTTCTATCAATGAATTGATCTGCTCTTGAATACAAACTCGCACTTGAATATATCAAACTTGTGATGAACTACGAACTGAATAATGAATGCTTTTACGATGAAATCCCATCGATCATATATACAAGTTGAGAGTAGAGGATGTGACTCTTCAAAACATAAGTCGGCCCTCCTTGAAAAGACGTGTTTATTATAAACATGAAGTCGGCCTTTAAGAAATACGTGCCTCCTCATAAATTCGAGTCTCTTTAATAACTAATCATTATTTAATATTAGAGATGTGCCTCTTGAACAAATCACAATCTTCTATAAATTAAATAGCCAACAGCTATGATTTAATTTATACCATAATGTAAGGAGATCGGCTGGAAGTGAAGACCGACGCTGCTATAAACATCAACAGAATTGACCTCATTTATCATCTTCTGTCTTGATCTATTCTCTTTTATGGGAGCCAAGTTGAAACCCAAAACACCCATCATACATTTTCCGTGGGTTTTGGGAATTTTGCACTAAGGAAATGGGATTAAAATTTAATAAGGAGGGCAGCAAGTAAAGGTAAAATATAAAATAAGGTCTCTTATAATTAAAGTTTATTTTAAAATAATTCCTTTCAAATATCAATCAAGGGTCATGAAGGGATTTTGAAGAGTTATGTCCTTTGAAGGAAAATTCTATTTAAGAGAAGCCAAGCAAGGAGGAGGAGATATATTGATCAACCTTTTCATTTTTTCCAAGCAAGGAGAAGGAGATATTGATCAACCATTTTAATTTTTGATTTTTACTCCTTGTTGGAGCATTGGACTGCAGTTCA
>VDFB02298078.1:0-27105 GCA_007258455.2 Sequoia sempervirens
GATCTAGGTATTTTTTGCTTTTTGTTGATGATTTCAGCAAAAAGATGTGGGTGTATTTTTTGAAGCTTAAATTAGAGGTGTTTAGCATATTTCAATAGTTTAAGGCCTTGGTAGAAAAAGAGTTTGGTTCTTCTATTATTGCTTTTAGGTCTGATAATGGGGGGGAATTTTGTTCCAAAGATTTCTCCACATTTTGTGTTGCACATGGCATAAAGCGCCAATTCACCACACCTTACACCCCTCAACAGAATGGTGTAGTCGAGCGTCGCAATCACACCATAACTGAAATGGCACGTTCTATGTTGGAGCATATACATGTTCCTAAGAAGTTCTGGGCTGAAGCAGTGTATACTACTGTTTATCTTCTGAACAGATCTCCTACTCATGCTGTGAAGAAGATGACTCCTGAAGAAGCCTGGTCTGGATGTAAGCCGAACATTAGTCACCTGAAGGTTTTTGGCTCCACCGCTCATGTTTGGATTCCTGATGCTCAGCGCACTAAGTTGGATTCCCAGAGCCAAAAACTTATGTTTTCAGGTTATAATGAGAACCATAAGGCATACAGACTGCATACACTAACATCTAATCTTCGGTCGTGATGTTGTGGTTGACGAGAATTGTGGGCTCTTCTATCAGTCTTCTCTTGTTTGTTTTGAGGTTCAACCTCATAAAGATTCTAATTTGGGTGTTTATCTTCCACTTGGTCCACTTTATGGGAGGGATTCCGCAGAGGTGCAAGCACCTTAGCAGACACTTCCACCACCGGCCCCTATTCAGCAAGATCTGGATGTTCTTCCAGATATGTCAATTCCAACTGATCTAGTAGAGGTTGTTCCTCTTGATTCCAATATTGGTTGATCTACTCTTCGGCCTAAATGGTGGGCTTCGACGATTGGTGCTCTTCATGATGATGAGTTATTAGAGGGTAGATCTGCTCGGAATAAGAGAAAACAACAAAATATAGTGAATTTTGCTCTTATGGCCAACCTTCATAGTATTTCGGAGCCTTAGACATATACAGAGGCTAAAGGCACACTCGAGTGGGAACAGGCTATGACAGCTGAACATCATAGTCTCATGCAAAATTACACTTGGGAGCTTTTAGATCTTCCGCATGGGAAGAAACCCATAGGCTGCAAATGGGTTTATAAGGTTAAGTATAAGGCTGATGGAACCATTGATAAATACAAGGCTAGGTTGGTAGCCAAAGGGTTTTCACAGCAAGAGGGCATTGACTATGAGGAGACTTTTGCTCCTACAGCCAAGATGAGTACCATTTGGCTTGTCCTCTCGATAATAGCTCAGTTTGGATGAAAGTCCATCAAATGGACGTAAAGAGTGCCTTCCTCAATGCTAATTTGCAGGAAGAAGTTTACATGACGCAATGTAGTGTACCACCCCAAGTGGACACTTGCTAACACAAATTTTGCTCGATCAACTTAGTTTGATTGATGTACCATTTTATCAAACTTAAATCATTGCATTGCACAAGATAATAATATTCAAATGAAATGAATATGTGAATCTGGAAACCACTTAAACTTAATGCACAGTGACAACTGAAGACTTGCACAGGCCCAAACTGATTATGAATGATGGTCAGATATAAGAGTATTTGACTTAGAATGAACGGTAGTAAGCATGTAGATCACAAGCTATGCTTAGTGGACTGTAACAGCAATATTATCATTACATTCATCTACAAAGTTCAGATATAACAGTGTAGACTAAGGTTTCAGAATGTGCAATAATAGATGCTACATGACAGCCCTTTTGCAACAAGTTCTGAGTAATAAGATGGCTGGTCTGTTTATACAAAATGCTCAGAAATAAACTACAACAAAATACCCTTAAATGTTTCACCCAAAATCAGATTGCAGTCATGTGAACACTGATATTCAAGTATCTCTTGCTGGTATCTATTACAATCTTAATCAATTCCAGACTTAATGCCAAAGGTCTGATATACAATGATATTTTCAGATGTAACCAATAGACTTATGCATTTTCAGATAAGACAAAGATTATAAACTGCTTTACAACGTGAAGCACTCAGAAATTCACTTCAACTTATACTCATAATTCCTTACTGATAATCTATGTAGAAATATACATTTAGCATGGATGAGAATGTATATAAAACCCCGACCCGGAAGTTTGCTTAGGTCTGAAATGTGTACAACAGTCTGGAAATGAATATCTTCAGGTATTATGACCATATACAGATCTGAGATTAATTGCAACAAGCAGAGAATGGATTCTGAGCACTAGAGAGTTCACGCCTAGGCTGAGAATGCTTTGAATGATGCACCAAGTTACTGTAGCGAATCACTGTAGCGGATCACTGTTCACGCCACTGTAGCAGCTAACAAAAATTCTGATCTGCAAGTAATAATCTTCAAAACCCTTGTGAAACTTCTATGATACTTCTCCAATAAAGCACAAATTGGACTCCTGTATGAAGCCCACTGTCAAGCAATAATTCAGCTGGTCTTTCATAGCCTCAAAATTGCACAAACCAATGAGAGTTTTTGTTCCCAATGGCTGGAAATGGCAGAAACCCTAGCTGACTCCTTCACCAAGCAAGAACTCCAAAGACACAAGTTTTAATCTTCAATCATAATGAAAATGAATTCCTTTTTAATGCCTTTTATAACCTCTCAAAGGTGATCGAACCCTTAATGGCATTTAATGATGCTTTCAAATCCATTTGTAGGTTTTTAATAAAAACTTTATAATATATCTCCAAACTTGGGTGCTCAACTCCATAATATAATAAATGTACTTTAAGTGATTTTAATTGAGGGTCATGGCCTTATCGAAAATAAAGTACACCTTTTGACTTTATAATTTAACTTTATATTATTTAATTATCATTAAAATACCCTTTAATGATAACTATTCATTAAACATTTAATATTTCGCCCATCCAACTGATTAAGAGGTCAACACTGCATTTGAGACCTATCCAGGTGCCTTACTAAATATAGTAACCTTGACTCCCCTAAAATGGTGACTTACTATAAATAGTAAGTATGTAGAACTGAGTCTAACGAAGGCCAAACCTAAACCCACACTGAGCTTTGAAAGAGAAAACACACTAATTACTGCCAAAAGGAACCCTCTAACCATCTGTGTTAGCCTACGAAGGCCAGGAATAGGCTAAACCATCATAAAATAGGGTCATGCTAAAAAGGGGACATTACACGCAATCTCTTGGTTTCAAGGTTGCTGGTAAAGAACACCAGGTATGCAAACTGGTGAAAGCACTATACGGCCTTAAGCAGGCCCCACGGGCTTGGTACTTGAAGATTGATCAGTACCTTATTGATCATGGCCTTCAGCGAAGTCCTTCTGACTCTAATCTGTATGTCAATCGGACTAGTAATGATATCTTGTTCCTAGTTGTCTATGTTGATGACTTAATCATTACTGGCAATTCAGATCATTTGATTGAGGAGATCAAACATAATTTTAGTCAATCATTTGACATGACCGATTTGGGACTCCTCCATTATTGCTTTGGTATAGAGATTTGGTAGTCTACTTGCAGTACCTTCATTTCACAATCGAAGTATGCCAAGAACTTGTTGGACAAGTTCCAGATGACAAATTGCAAACCAACATCTACACCTATGGAGAGAGGGCTGAAGTTATCAACTTAGTTGGATTCACTCGTGGAGAACGAATCGGAATTTAGGCAACTTGTGGGCAGCCTTATCTATCTTGCTGCCACTGGACTTGACCTTAGCTTTGCAGTGAGCTACATTTCTTGCTTCATGTTAGCCCCTAAAGTTGAACATTGGGTTGCAGGGAAGTGTGTGTTGAGATATGTGAAAGGCACTTCTGACCTTAGCATTTTATATGGGAGGTGCAAAGATCCAAAGCTGATTGGTTATACAGACTCAATTTGGGCAGGTTCTGTTGATGACAGAAAGTCTACTTCAGGGTATGTATTTAGTTTGGGTATAGGTGCAGTTACATGGACCAGCAAGAAGCAGCAGGCAGTGGCTCTCTCCTCAACTGAAGCAAAATATTGAGTTGTTAAAATAGTTTGTGAGGTAGTTTGGCTTCAAAGGATGCTCTTGGACATGCAAATGTCTCAAGTAGGACCTTCCCCCTTATATTGCGACGATCAAGGGGTGCTGAAACTCGCCAAGAATCCAGTCTTCCATGAACGGACAAAGCATGTTGATCTTCATTGTCACTTCATCTGCCAGCTTGTCGAAGACGGATCCATAGCATTGCTGTATGTTCCAATAGAGGATCAAACTGCTGATATTCTCACCAAGTCTTTGAGCCCGGATAAGTTTGTTAGATTTAGGGGGCATCTTGGTGTAGTTGATAGATTGAGCATTAAGGGAGGGTATTAAAATAGTAACTAGCATATGTTAATGCTCAATCACATTCCTATAATTTAGCTATGTAACTCATGTTACTCCTGTAACTTGCTAATTTTTTGTTTTCGTTATTTGTCAGTTATGGCTCCAATCACGTCTCCGTGATTGTCAATTGCCTTTCCTTGTATTCTATTTATTCATTCTTTCATGTTAATAATATGACTCGATTATTTCCAATCTATCGTGCTCTGCTTGTTTCTATAATACTCATCTCTATGGTCTATGTTTTATTTTTACATTTGATTGCAATTTGAAATCTTCTGTGAAGTAATCTTACATGTATACCCAGTATAACACATTTATTCTAGATTTTCTTGAGAATGGAGTGCCTAGATGTATCATAAAATACACAATGCTTCAAAAACTCTGCTCAAAGCTTGCAACCCATTGACTGAGACTCTCCTCTGATTTCATCCAGTGCTGAAACATTGAATCAACAATATCATATCAGATTTCCTTGACATTAGTCTTTGGGACAACTGGAATTTGACGTTCTTTAGTTTTCTTTTTATATTTGATCTTTTGTGTGAAATGAATTTTATTGAGTGCTATAGAAGGATACCAGAGAACATTCCTTTAGTTCAGTGGCCTTCTTTGCTGGTTTGGTAGGAGTTCCTATGACAGAATTTTTCAAATTTCTTAATATAAATAACTGACCATCTATACAGTTGAGATTTTGCACCAACAAGATTCATCTTGCTTTTGAAATTGCTGGCATGTAGTTTTTCAGAGTTGTTATCAGTCCAGAAGTCTGCATCCATGTCGTCTGGCCCTCAACTTAATGCTCTTATTTCTTCAATATTTAAAAAATCAAATTTACTGTAAAACATTTCGAAGCAAACTTAAGATAAACAGATTTTTTTTAATCCTAAAATAAGGGAACTCCATATATTCCAGTCTTGAATTGATTCTCAGCTTCAATGATTATAATTCCCTCCCACCCGAGTGGATGGGAATGGGGAAATTATGGCATGCATGCTTTGGGTAGCAGCTCTTTCACGAATATCAGGTTCAGTACTGATTAAGGAATTACCACTTGATGGGTCTTTGAAAGTTCACAGATGTCTTTTTGAAGCAGTGGAAATGATTTGAGCACCAGCTTTTTGGTATAGCCTTGTGATTTGAATAATCCATCTTCATTTGATCATTTTATTCAAAAACAGCACATGCAGGTCAATCGAAGATTTCTCTTAAAAAGCATAATATAGAATGGCAGGTGCATCATACTTTGGGTATGCTTCCTTGAATCAATTAGTCCAGTCCCTCCACATCCAGAGTGGATGAAGCTTTTAACTATTAGTTATTGCATCAATCCTAGATTTTTACGATGAGATGTGTATGCAGTCCTTCAAAGTAGAAGATTATCTTAATATTGAATCTGTATATTAATATGTTATGGACAATCTGTACATAGGATATAAGCAATTATTCTTTCAAGCAACTTAATGAGTTCCAGGCCTTGATCATGTTGTATCTCTTAAGTAATCTTACATTTCCTTAAAATGTATTATCTCCAACAAGTAATATTATTAACAGAAAACTAACTTTATATATTTATGGCATATCCGTTTTAGTTGGAGACTTGCATGGTGATCTTGTGAAAACAAGGCAAGCTTTGAGGATTGCTGGCGTGTTGAGTGCTGATGGTCATGATTGCTGGACAGGCGGGAGCACAGTAAGTTTAATGTATAACAAAAATAGAGTATTTTGACAAACTTTATTTTCATGGAGGTTTAGATAGTAAGGCATATGGATGAAATTTCTGGTGAAAATTAATGCTGCTTAGTTTAGACCTTCATAAGGCTTGCATGAAGTTTATTCAAGTTATTGGAACCTGGGTTATTGTAAAAAATTTAATTCCTCAAGTTTTGAGAACTGTTATTTCTTATAGCTGGATCCTGGCTATTCTAACATATTGCATGCCTGAACAACCTTTTGACCACACTTTCTCTAACTAGCATGGTAAGTTGAGAAACTCAGATGTAGAGGACATCTTGATTTTTCTTGAAATGCATGATTTCATTGAGTAAGAAAATGTTGATGTGCATAACAAAAAAATTGGTCATAGGATGGGACAATCCAAGTTTACTTGCTAATGTTTGACTCCAAATTGATTGACCAAATAAAAATTGGCAAGAGTTTAAGGACCAAAAGGACAAAACAGCGAGTACATAGTTAGTTGTGCATTAGCTGCCACAAATCAAGACATTTTTATTCATGTTATCACCTTTTGTTGCCTTTTCACAATTTTCTTCACATTTATTATCATTGCAAGTTTTCTGCCCATTGAATTTGTTAAATTTAGTGATCGGATTAATGCACAGAATTTAATTCAAAAAATTCAACACAAAGACACAGCAGATACCCTGGGAAAACCCTCCTCTTGAGGGAGAAAAACCCAGCCAATAATATCTCTTATATTATTGAATCTCAAAAGAAACTCCTTTACAATGAAGGCCGATAATGAGGCCTAATAAAATGCACCACAGACTGATGCAATCACAGCAATACAAAGATGTAAATCTCAGTGATAATACACAGCCTTCTATCAATGAATTGATCTGCTCTTGAATACAAACTCGCACTTGAATATATCAAACTTGTGATGAACTACGAACTGAATAATGAATGCTTTTACGATGAAATCCCATCGATCATATATACAAGTTGAGAGTAGAGGATGTGACTCTTCAAAACATAAGTCGGCCCTCCTTGAAAAGACGTGTTTATTATAAACATGAAGTCGGCCTTTAAGAAATACGTGCCTCCTCATAAATTCGAGTCTCTTTAATAACTAATCATTATTTAATATTAGAGATGTGCCTCTTGAACAAATCACAATCTTCTATAAATTAAATAGCCAACAGCTATGATTTAATTTATACCATAATGTAAGGAGATCGGCTGGAAGTGAAGACCGACGCTGCTATAAACATCAACAGAATTGACCTCATTTATCATCTTCTGTCTTGATCTATTCTCTTTTATGGGAGCCAAGTTGAAACCCAAAACACCCATCATACATTTTCCGTGGGTTTTGGGAATTTTGCACTAAGGAAATGGGATTAAAATTTAATAAGGAGGGCAGCAAGTAAAGGTAAAATATAAAATAAGGTCTCTTATAATTAAAGTTTATTTTAAAATAATTCCTTTCAAATATCAATCAAGGGTCATGAAGGGATTTTGAAGAGTTATGTCCTTTGAAGGAAAATTCTATTTAAGAGAAGCCAAGCAAGGAGGAGGAGATATATTGATCAACCTTTTCATTTTTTCCAAGCAAGGAGAAGGAGATATTGATCAACCATTTTAATTTTTGATTTTTACTCCTTGTTGGAGCATTGGACTGCAGTTCAATGGACTTGAGGATGAAACACCTCTAGGTCTAGAATTGGAGGACGAAAACCCACAATTCCTTGGAGTGATTTTGAATAGAAATCACCATTGTGTAGATTTGATTAATTTTTAGTTTGTATTGAGGCGGCTTGAGTGACATTAATATTTGTTTTAGAAGCATTTTGGGGTCTATGCTTGCTGTTGTTGATTGCTCACCTAGGATCTATTTGGATTTAGATTCCCATTGGCTACTCTTTAAGGGTCGATATTGCTTAAAATTGTTGGCAAAAAATCTGTCATAAGTCTGGTTTTGTAAGGATAGATCATCTGGATATATTTACAGGTTGTAAGCGGTGAGGATTGTGATGTAATCATTGCTCCAACAAGGGCGGATCCTCCACAAATCTGATATTGTTCCTTACTGTGCTGTATTGTCACATAAGTTGGCTGATCAGCAAACATTCATGAAAATAAATAAATTTTTGTTGGTGTGGGTTGCTGTTTATTAACATTGTTGATAATTACAGAAGTTTTCATATATCATTACAGCAGTTATGTTTCATTAATGATAGATTCTAGAAATTCTATCTTTGCATAAGGATTAATTAGCTTTCATATGCATGATTGTGTGGCTAGTCACCAATACTACACATGTGATCAAATCTGATCTTGACTTCATTTCTGATTTGTTAGATTAATTGGTGAAATTCATGGAGTTGAATTTAATTAGATTAAGAAAAGATCAAATTATTCCATTGCGGGAAATTACAGTGGTATCAAAGTTGGATCTTGTCAGCCTATGAAATAGAAGCCAACAATTGAATGCAGAGTACATTTCACCTTTTGTGCTGAATGTTACAGTTAGGGTTATTATTGAAGATTTCAGAAGTTGTATGAAGATTGAAGAATTTCAGGGTTCATTTATTTATTCAACAAATAATTAAGAGGTTTGAATTGTTGGAAGAATCCAATATTTTGAGTTGTTGCAGCCATAGGTTCAGACTTATTGGTGAATAACAAAAGACAACAAAGGAGGTGATAACATTGGGAGACAATTTTTGACAAAGCATGATGTTTGGTCTTCCTTTGAATAATTGCCATCAAATTGAAGGAAGGGTTGATAAAGCTCGGACGCCATCTTGTGGAAGTTCAGAAATTAAGGATTATTCTCATTAGGAATAGTTAATAATAGGAGATGGATGTTGATAAAGAAAAAAATGATTGATACAATGATAGACATATTGGGTTAGATGCTCCACATGATGCAGGATGATATGAATAATTCTAGAAGGAAGAATAGTAAGGCAAGCACTTCAAGAGCCAATAAGAATGATCAGAATAATCACATAGAGAACACTTGCTGGATTTGTTGATAAACTTGTATGTCCCACTTTGATTCGTAGAGAAGATGTTCTTGTGGTGGAATGTCAAAATTTGATAAGGAAGATATCAATGCCAATTATAGAAATCTTCCTACAAAGATCCAAAAGGCAACATCTTTCACAAATTTCATGGATACAATGAGAACTAGGAATGAATGAAGACCAGAGCCTAGATTTCACAAGGATTTCCAAAATTTTAGTAAAGAATTGGAGTAGAAGAAAAAAGAACATTTAGAACTAGAGTCCCAAAAAGTCATCGAAAGGGTTACAACACTGGGGCAGTCAATGCCTTGGACCCAATCCCATTATAATCAACAAAAAGGAAATTTCTCCTATTGCAAGAAAGACTAATGATAGCTGAAACAAACTTAGAAGAGAAATCTTTGCTTCTTATGCAAGGAATCATGGGAGCCAAGCCATTAGTGTCGGAGCAAAGAAGTGATGGTACCAGAAAAAGAGTTGGGGAAAATTTAATGAAGAATCAGAAAATAAGGTGGAGTCTGAGGAAGTAAACACATTAGAGCCACAAGTTGAAGAAAAGGTTTCAACAATTACGACTACTAGTTTGAGTTTGCTAAAATTGTTAGATCAACAACTAATGATAAGCAACTTGGGAATGCTGACACTAATTGGGAATAAAAAATAATGGATTTAGAAGACAATTGTTTAGAATTAGGCCAATATGAATGGCATGAACAAGAAACTGATTTCCAATTTGATAACAAGAATAATTTTCAATTTTTCCATTGGGTTGCAGATAACCCACTTTTTGAGATGGATGCATAGAGATTTGTCCACTGAGATATCCCACTTTTTGAAATAGAGGAAGAGACATCTTTTGGTTCAAGTTTTGCAACTTGTGATAATATCAAAGTAGCGAAGTGGAAGTTGAATGGTGAAATGGTTCTTCATAAAAAAGAAACCTTGTAAAAGTTAGTAATTATAGAGATAGAACAATTAGTGGAGAAGAATCATTCCTCTTAAGGACACAAAAAAGGTGTCATATCATCCTTCAAATCCTATCAATCCGTTGGAAAGATATCTAATAATGGAAATGAATGGCATTCAAATTGGCAACACGAGTCTTAATTCCTTTCCCATCCCTTCGAGGATAATTAAAATGCATGAGTTTACAATTAAGCGAAGTACTTTTGATTACTACATTCATGACATGTGGATTGTTTTTAAGGAAAAACTCATTATTAGTTGGACTCTTGCCACAAATTGTGTGTTATCCTCTTTAAGTGACATCTATTTCGACAAGGGAAATCATTTCAGTATTAACGTTATTTCTCTCTCTAAGCTTTAAGTTGACTGGTTCATTGGAGTTTCTTCGGGGGTTGAGGAAGGATTTCAAAAGAAATATGGGAGGCCAAAGAAAATGCTTTGAACTCCTTTCTTGCATCCTTCTTAAGCAGAATGTGGAACTATGGCATATTTTCGAGGAGGCAGGCCTCACACCCTTTTTCTAGGAAATGCAGGGGTATAACGATGTCCTTACTTCAAAATTCTGTAATTCTTGGACGCGACAGGTTTAAAATGCAAAGGAATTAAAGTGGCTAAGGTCGGGCAAGTATAACAAATTCATGGATAAGTTCTTTGAAGAGGGGGAAAAACAAGTGAGGTTCCAAAACGGCTTTGATAGAGAGAAGCTGCCCGCGCCTTATAGCTTGGTAAGTCTCCATATCATGCTCTATTGCACCTTAGAAGGTAGATTCAAGACTATTCGTGAATATCATTTACCCTTTCTAAATCATATCCATCACAATGAAAGGATAAATATTCTTTTTTTCTTGCTTTCTTTGCTGAGATTTTGCATTGTTAAAGGGGCTTCTCCGCCTCTTCATCAGGGTTTAATTCTTTCTCTTTATAAATACGTGCTCTCCACCACTCCTCAACTGAGGCTTGCCTCTTTTTTCAAACCTCTGGAGATCAAGTTGATAAAAAAAAACCTCTTTCATCCCCGAAAAAACCTCCTTTAGGATCTAAATCAAAAACTGTAAAGGTGTTTTTGAATATTGCTGTTATCCTGACTCCCCCTCTTTAAGAGTTGTAGAAAGTTACTCCCCAAAAAAGGAAAACCCCTTCAAACCTTCTCTCATCCAAAAAGAAAAAGTTGGGTTCCTTTGTTTCTAAGGGGGTTATGGAAGAAACAATAGAGATATTTGATGATGTGGAGCCTAGTTTGAAGATTAATTCAAGTGGTGGGTCGGGCGAGAGGAGGTCAGCCAGGTTAGCCCGTGCTGGACAACAAGACAAAGGAAATGATAAAAAAGGTAAGAAATTGGCCTTTGAGGAGGAGGGGAAAGACTCCTTTGACAAGGATTTCTTCCTTGACTATGAAGAGGATAGCTTGGAAATTAGTATGTAGGAAGAGGATGAAGAGGAGGTTAGTGTGGAGGAAGAGGAAGATAAAAGTGAGTAGGTGGAGAATTCTGAGGAGCTTAATGAAGAGGAAATGAATGTTTTAGATATGGGGTTGGAAGAAGTTAAGGGCAATAATAATGATGAGAGGGAGGAAATTGAAAGAGAGGAAGAGACAAATATTGAATCTCTACAAAATATAAAAAGATCAAAGAAAGGATTTGCAAAGCTATGTTTCAAGAGTTGAGCCAAATAATGACTATGATAAAATTATAGATAGGGTTATAGCCCTAGAAGAAGCTATAAGCAAAGTTATTTCAATAATTGAGAGGATAATGTAGCGTGCTATCTTTGGTATTGTTTTAGGAAAATCGAAGATTAGGAAACTCAAGAAGATGGGAAAGAACCAAGAGGGAGAAGCCTAGATGATGAGCAACATGGAAAACACAAAGGAGAAAGACTGGAAGGACTCTCTCGACAAGTTGAAGGCTGACTGGGACATAATTAGTAGCCCCAAGGAGTATTGATGTTAGCTGTCTTCTCTTTCCTTTTTGTTGTTCTCTTAGTTAATCTTTGGCCTGTGTGCTTTTGCTATTGTCTTAATACTTCTGTGAGGCCTACATGCCCCCTTTTTTTGGTTGGTATTTTGCTTGTTGAGGCCATAGTGCCTTGTTTCATGCTTCTGTTCTGTTGAACCTTTAGGATCAGGGCCCTTTCCCTACTTTAATATCAAAAACAATTAGCAGAGTTGGGTATGACTCAGGAAGCTTTGTAGGGTAATATGGATAGTCAAGAAAAGCTGTGTGAAGACAAGAAAGACAAAGTTGTTAAGAAAGCATATTAGCAAGACTTAGCAACAAATAGGTAGTTAACGCAATACACTACATCATTAGAAAGATTCAGAGTATTCCAAGATTGATTTGGGATCATTGTATCTTTAGAAAGACTTAGTCAAGTGGAAAAGAAATTCTTTAGCATCCTAATTTGCGATTGCTTAAGGACAAGCAATCTTGGGAAGGGTAGACTATAATGTTTCTTTTTTCAAAATTAAGCCAACTTGAAACCCAAAACACCCATCATACTTTTTTTGTGGGTTTTGGGAAATTTTCACTAAGGAAATGGGATTCGAATTATAATAAAATGGGCCTCAAGTAAAGTTAAAATATAAAATAAGAAGGTCTGTTATGTTTAAAGTTTATTTTAAAATAATTCCTCTCAAATATCAATCAAGGGTCATGAAGGAAATTCAAAGAATTATGTTTGTTGGAGGAAAAGTCTATTTAAGAGAGGCAAAACAAGGAGATAAATTGGTCAACCATTTTATATTTTGATTTCTACTCCTTGTTGGAGCATTGGACTTGGGTTCAATTAACCTTAGGACGAAACCCCTCTAGGTCTAGAATTGGAGGACGAAAACCCACAATTCCTTGGAGTGATTTCACATAGAAATCACCATTGCAAATTTGATGAAGTTTTAATTTGTATTTAGGTGGCTTGCACTATGTCATTGATATTTGACTTGGAAGCATTTTAGGGTCTATGCTTGCTATTGTTGATTGTTCACCTAGGATCAATTTGGATTTAGATTTGCATGGATTGCACTTTTAAGGTTCAATATTGCTTAAAAGTGTTGGGAACAATCATTGTAAAATCTGTCATAAGTTTAATTTTGTAAGGATAGATCATTTGCATATATTTATAGGCTATAAGTGGTAAGGATTGTGACATAATTGTTAGTGTAAATAGAGTCATTATCATTCCTAGTTAGCTAATCACTTTTCTAGGATTGACCTATTCACACCTAGTTTAAGTTTACTTAGGTTTCTTTTGCTTTTGTCTCACTTCATATGGTTGAGACATGTGTCCTCATGATTGGAGACACCTATTTACACTTGCTCACACACTTGGCAAGTGAGCTCACAAGAGTTCCATCTTTGGAGGGGTAGTCAAAGTTTCACTCCTACCTCTCATCTCCTCATCCTTGCCTATATATGCAAGGCTTGATCATTGTATTATACACTCATCGTTATATATTGATAGACATACTGTTCATAGTTTCACTTGTGGAAGGTTGTCAAATTTGAGCTCTCCGATCTTGGCATTCTCCAACATGATATTAGAGCCATGAGAACACATTCCTTCCCACATCAAGGTGACTCCTGCACTAGAGCCAAACAAACACCTCCATTGCATCCAAAAGGCTTGGGAAACGAAAAATACCTTTCGTTTCATCAATTTCGGTAATTTTCATTTTTTGCAATTTTTCGGGGCACTGTGCCTATTTTTGAAAAGTTGTAAAAAACGAAAATTGTTTTAGCAGAGGGCCAATCTGCCCTTTGCCCATCTACTCGTTAGGATAGATTTTGCATTTCTGCAAACATTTTGGCCATTTCTTCCTATTGTGCAAGAAATTTTGGCCATTTGTCCTATTTACAGGGACGTATTCACATGCCATCTCCCATGGCTTGGTTCATGGAATCATCGAGCAAATTGCAAGATTTTGTGGCATTTTGTGTTTGATTAGATATTCATATTCATTTGAGGGTTGCTTTTTGAGTTTGGCACCTTCACATTGCCCTCCATTTACAAAAGGTCACTCGCAACATTCTACTCGGCCAATAGCATTTTCAACAGCTTGCTATTCATGCACCCACCTCCAAGTATTTTCATGTGGCCTCTACAGGTATTCACAACCTGCAAATCATTTTGTGGTGTGTTGAGTGCATGGCCAAGAGTTTTTTGGTAGATATTGGATCAACTCCATAATCCAGCCTCTTTATCATTTTGTCATGAAATTTGGAGTCCTCGTCATCAAGGCCTGTAAGAAATATCTAAGGCACATCAAGTAGTTGAAGTAGTGAATAGAGATTAACATGGCCGCGGACATGTTTGTTTCGCCTTCCTCCTAAACGTCATTGACCAGGTCCCTTGGCTCGTGGCTTCCTCATCATAAAAGGCACAACGTTCATGTGAAGAGTCTCCATCTTCCTCATGCATTTCGAATCTCTCCACATGACTTGGTATTCACTTGCCACGTGTATTGGCACGACCAACATATCATCTTCATTCTCTATGAAGAAGGTGGTTTTTCATTGATAGTTTTATTGCCACATCCATGTGTAGGATTGGTCAATCTTCTCTCATGCAAGGCTTCTCCAACCCCCATATGGCGGCCTCCACTTCTCATCGACCTGCATCTTCATGCGCCCAACATCCACAACACTTGGTCAATGCCTCTTTGGTGGCACCAAATTTGCCATCTCAAAGCCGCGCAACAACAAACCTCCACTATTGGAGCTTCCAAATAATATATCTGTCCATGCTATGTGTGACAACCCCTTCTACAAGTTTTTTTTTTCTTCTAGCTCATCTGGGCCAATCAACATTGTACCCTTTGACTTGATTCCACACCATCTCAACGGTTATTTTCCCCTTTGACTTGGCTCTCTTTATTAATTATCAACAGTTCAACACTTATTGTTCTAATTAGTTATTTTCTTAACTGCCTATGATTGCAAATTTTTTTCTTCTAACCGTTAACGGTTTGTTTTATCCGTCAAGATAATTCTTTGAGCTTATAAAAAGGGGCCTTGTTTTTTGTTTATTCATAACTTGCAAACAAGGGGGTGAAAGTGTAAATAGTTGATAGTAAGTTGGTTTCGTCGCTGACATTTTAGCATCGAGACGTTTTTGATTTACTATTGTTTAATAGCAAATTTTAACCTCCGAAGTCAACATTGTAAGCAAATTTCAATAGGGCATAACTTTCACCCTAGTTATTGAAATTTCTCAAACTTTTTTTTGACATCTATCAAAATTTTGCAAGGAATTCAATTTTGCATGCAAAAATAAGATCTAGGTTGCCATTTTTTCAAAAATTTGTAAAAATCTCCGCGAGTTATAAACGAAAGATTTTGGCATTTGATCTTCATAACTTGTAAAATTTTCTTGCACATTTGTTCTAGGGGGTGCTACAAACAACACTAATCTTTCTTTGGGGGGAATCTCTAAATTAAGGGGTGCAATCTAAGTGTTTTTTGCTTTGAGTTTGTTGGTTCATGTGATCATGTCTCTCACACTAAATCCCTTCCATTTGAATATTCTTCGTAATCCTCCTAATAAATGGAAAGTCATATGTGGATATTGTGGAAAGAAAAAGCATACAACAAAAGAATGTCGGTTTCGTAGAATTGAGGAATTGGAGCAAATTTTTCTTAGTCATGGTATTGCCTTACTTGATCCTCTAGTTCCACCATATGCAGAATAATCATCCAATCTCACTTAGACATCTTGTGAGACATCATCATTTGGGGATGAACAATTTATACCGATGAATTGCATTGATATCTCATCTCCCACATCACTTGTTGCTACATCTGAATCTGGTGTTGACTCATCCATGAGTTCCAACGATTCTTTGCATCAGGACATTGCTATCATCTTTCTAGATCCACCACATTGGGATGCATATCTAGTAGACATCACACCTTTGTCTGTAGAATCCCAGATTTCAAACTTGGATGACACTATTGAGGACATTAGTCTTCTATTTGATGACAACTTTCATGAAGTTGCATCACCATTGCCATCTTTGGATATTGCTCTTGCCTCGCCTACATCGGCTTCCATCATGACAGATTGTGCAAACATTCATGAGTTGACCTATCCAACTTAGTCATCATCATTTGCAGCAGTATCAGATTCATCATCATTTACAGCAGTGTCATTTGCTCATTCATCTCCATCATTAGAGCTCTCTTTCCGAGCTCATTCATCTCCATCATTGAGTTTCTTGCTTTTTTGTTTTTGTTTTGCATTGATATTTGTCTTTTCAATTTCATGCATTACAAATAGATAGGATAGACCTCTTATTTAGATTTTCCTTGTCTTCTTGCTTAAGATTTTCTTATTTAGATTTAGATCCCTAGTCTTCTTCTATTCTCTCCCTCTTTTATAGTTAGTGTTCCTTTCCTTAGGATTGAGGGGAGATGGTGATTCCTCAAGATGAATTCAAAGAGCTGCTCTTAGTATTCAAGCTACTGGTTATGACTTTGTTGGACTAGGAAACCTCCTCAGCAAATTGTTGTCCAATAGAGGCTTGTTCTCATGAAGTGATTAATTTCATTATTTTGTTAGGTATCATTTGTTTTTTTGTTATTGTTCACATGAGGACCCAATACCCCCTTGAGACATGAGAACCCAAGACACCATCGAGACAAGGTTCAAGTTGGTACGAGATTAATTAACACCAATTGGTGATTGATAGATTTACCTTCTCAATCACACAGTAGTCTCCAAGTTCAAAGTCATTCACAACGTTCAAAATACCGTCAATATAATAGAAAAAGTAAAATAAACATAGTTTGAATTGTTAGTAGAGTTGATTCTACACTAAGAATAAGCATATGGACATGATGAAGAGATTAAGTATTGGAGGATTTACGAAACAACAAAATAAAAGGAAAATAAAGAAATCAATTATATTAATGTCCACAAGCTACCCAAGTAGGTCAATGAGACCCAAAATTACATCCAGGTATAATTGAAGATTATAGGATAGAAGTGACCCTAGGAGCTAGAAAAGTAGCTAACAACTAAATGTAAACATTCAAGAAAAGACAAATAGCCATGTGAGGGGGGGACTCTATAAGGTAAACAAAGACCAAATTAAAGCACAGTTGAAGATTAGCGTTGACACATATCTATATGAACAAACAAGAACGCCATTATTGAATAACACAATAGGGCCTATGTAAGATTTGATGATATTATCGCGTTCCACGGGCCCGGGGACGGGAACGGGACGGGGAAACGCCGAGATGGGGACAAAGGGCCTTAGTTTGGGGACGGCAGGGAGACGGCGGGGGGACGGCGGCGGGGGGGTGGCGGGGGGGTGGCGCTGATATAGTTATACATATACTTATAGTACTTGAAAAACTAGTTTTGAAAAGATGTATAATAGTATAGCAGTATAAGAATTACATTTCAAATGAAACTATAGGAAATTAGTAAATTTATAACATGGCAAAATTTGAAATACTAAATCTAAATACGAAGATATTTGAATTGTCAAATTGGAGATTTCTATTATATCGCCAAAGGCCCAAATATGAATAACATTGATGATATGACAAAGTCTATAAAGATGATTAATTGATTACATGATTCATCATTAGTTCATTACAATAAGTAGCATTACAAAATGAAAACTGAAAAGACAAAATGCCAAAATGTCGAAACTCAAAATGTAGTGAATGGAGGCCTCTAATCATCTCCAAACTCCCCATCACTGGAACTGCTGGACTCCACATGGTCAAGATCCCTCAAGCTCACACCAACCAGCCCTGCATCTGAAGTGGTAGGATCATCCTCATCAATCTGTGAAGGCTCCTCTGGCTCCACATCCCATCGTGCCGCTGGACTCTCCTTGTACACAATTGTCTTGCGGTCCATGATACGCAAAGCACTGTGTACAGCCACAAGCTTCTCTGCTCTCTTAGAGGTAAGTCTGTTCCTCTTAAGAGAGTGGATGAAGCTATATGTAGACCAGTTCCTCTCAGCAGCTGAAGAACTGGAAACCTGGGATAGCAGACGAATAGCTAGAGTGGTGGTCAAAGATTTCGAACCATGACAATTCCACCACAAAAGTGGGTCCTCCTGTGCCATAGAAACTATATCCACCTTTGCTGCATCTGAATAGCCTCTAAGAGTGGCAAATCTGGTCCACTCAGTGCCCGAGAAACTCCCAGTCTCCCAGTCTCCCAAGAAACTCCTAGACGTTTCCCAGTCTCCCGAGAAACTCCTAGACGTCTCCCCAGGAGACTTGGAGACGCCTCCAAGTTTCCACTCGCCCGAGAACTCCCCTCTCTCTCTGCCTCAGAAACTCCTAGGCGTTTCCCTAGTCTCCCAGAAACTCCTGGGGACGTCTCCTGGGCGCTTTGGTGGCGGTGGGCGGGGACGCTGCACCCGCCCCCGTCCTGGGGCGTCCCGTCCGAAACGGGTCACATTTTGGGGGAAACGCCCCCGTGGTTCACTGGATATTATCTATATGAAAGTGTCCTAGCTAAGGGAATTAGGATGGACAATTTAAAGAAGAAGTAGAATAGTACCCCTAGCACATCTCCTAACACCCAAGGTCAAAAAATCACAAGGGCTAGAGAGAAAAAACTGATATGCCCTTGTCACAAGCTTCTAGCCATGGGCTAAGAAACTAGATGGCTCTCAAGTCTTGAGATTGAGTGGTAATAGATTCATAGGGAATGGTATGTGAGTGATGGAAATTGGATAACTATTAGCAACATTTATAGGAACACATTATCTTATTGACCTGCCATTATCAATGTATACTAAGTGTGTTTAAGGGACACTTAATATCCCTAACGTGCCAGATAGGGTTAAGTCAGAGGTAATCAGCTTGATATTCTTGAAGGTTCATGGCAGTTGTTGGGTTTTCAGCTTAGCTAGGAACTTCCACACAGTTTCAGTGTGAATGTGCGGGGAAGAGTTCAATGTTATGTTCCCTTTTTGGAAAACCCTAAATCTTACCCTAGAATCACAAGATAGGTGTAGTTAGGGTTATGGTTTTACCAATCAGGTGCTTTAATGAAGATGAGTCCTGGTTTAGATCCTCAGTATGCTGACTCAGACCTGTCTTATGTCTAAATTCTGAATATGTTTCAGAGGATAAATCAGAAGATATCCTTTATTTACTGTTCAGAATATATATATCTTTCTTCTTATCCCATCGATTCATAATATTCATTTATTGGTTTCTATATATATCTCCCGATATTACCTTTTCTGCCTCTTTTATCTCTTCTACATCTGCTCCTTAAACTCATAAAATATTCATTCAATTGCTCTCATATAGATTTTGATTTTAGATGCTGCAACCTATATCTTTTCTCATTAATCTGCTCATGCATGATACACATAAATTTTCCTTTAATTATATCTCCTCAAAGTCTGCTCAAACTCATACGATGTTCCTTGTAATCCATGCGACTTGTTGCTGACCGTTCCATTTTCAGAGGATTATCTTTTATAAAATGATTGGCCTTCCAAAATATGCATAACTCTCTTTCTTAGTTCCCTTTTTCCCTGATCGATCCCTCTTTTATTATGCAGCCTGTGATGGAGACTACTTGGCTCCCTAACGTATTCTAGATTTGCTGTTAAAATGTGTAAATATCTCTGTAAATTGTTCCTCCCCTTCTTACCACCCCTTCTTCTACTCTTTTATCTTTATTCCTTTATGAAAAGAGACATCTGTTAGAAAAGATGATGACCTTTCAAACAATCATGTCTCCTCTTTACTAATTTCTACCTCTTTAAAACTGATCGCAGCGTTTCTCCTAATCGCACCCCTCTCACATAATTAATAGCTGCTTTTTATATTTAATAAAGATCACTGCCTTTAATGTTTAATCATTGCCCTCTTAATTATGCTGTTTGTAATTGTTGCTTTATTATAAGATCGCTGCTATTATTAATCTTCATCGCTCCTATACTTATTAACATGGACAATTAAAACTTGTTTAAATATCTTGACATGGGTGCTGGTAAGGAAGTCGGCTGCATTTCTTTTATAAATGATCATGTATTATTGGCAGCGATCTGAGTGCTAGGGGCATGACATAATTATTGTATTGAATAAATAGGACGCCATTTATTATTATGTTTATATTAATATATTTATAAGTGGAATTATAAATATATTTATATTACTTTTATATTTATAGCATCATATTATAATGATTATAATAATAATTAAATTTATATTTATATTTTTAATATTTATATCGTTATTTACTTATTTGCATTTCAATGCTTGGTTATTTTTGTACTTTAGTGTTGCAAATTTGGGGACATGACAGTCCACCCCGCCCAAGATTGCTTGTCCTCAAGCAATCACAACTGAGATTTGTAAGAATATTGCTCCCTTTTGTATCACAAGTTTGGGGGAGTGAAACCTTTCTACTTCAATAGTTACAACTCTTCATTACTGCATTTGGATACTAATAATAATTCAGTTTATAATAGTTAATTTGTTAGTTCCTCCCAACCCCAAGCATTTTGATAGACCATATTAACACTTTCATAATTTTTTAGCATAAAGTAAACACAATGATGAGCTCCACATGAATCAGAAATTAAAGCAGACAATCAAGTAGCTCAAGCAAGCAGGCAAACAAGTAGCTCAAGCAAGCAAGCACCCAGCTCAAGCACGTAGGCAAGTAGCTCAAGTAGGCAAACAAGTAGCTCAAGCAAGCAAACAACCAACTCAAGCACACAAGCAAGTAGCTCAAACACATAGGCAAGTAGCTCAAGCACGCAAGCAGGTAGCTCATAATCATTCATTCCAATGATACTAAGTATTAGATTATTAAATGTTAGTAAAATCGTGTTCAATCATTAGGTCGATTGAAGGCATTCTACTATCCTTGGAAGGCATTCTACTATCCTTGGAGGATTCAACCATAAGAGAGTATAAGAAGCATGACTTGATGGGGAGCCTAGGATCCATCATGCCAACTCTTTCCCTTTCTCTTATGATTTAGCCTCTTGGGTCTGCTTAGTCCTCCTTTATAGAAAAAGTTCTCCATTATAGGATGCAATGTCCTCCATAATCGATCGCAATGACCTCCATTATCGGTCACAATGACCGCCATTATTGGTTGCAATGACCGCCATTATCGGTCGCAATGATCACCATTATCGGTTGCAATGACCGCCATTATTGGTCGCAATGACCCCCATTATCGGACTCCATGTCTACCATTATAGAACATTTGGTGTCTCACCTACTCTAGACCCGAAGGCAATACCCTCGGATACCCCAAAGGCAAGTACCCCCTTGGCCCAAATGGGCTCATCTTGTCCTCCCTTGGGTGGCATATCTAGAAGAGGTCTTCATTGTCTTGTTGGCTGAACTCCTCTAGACCCAAAGGCAATACCTGTTGAGACAACGACAATACCCCCTTGGCCCATGTGGGCTCATCTTGTCCCCTTCTGGGTGACGTATCTAGAAGAGGTCTTTGTTGCTATCTCTCTTTGCAATACTTTTGTAAGGTCCTTTTGACTCCAATGGTGCCCTAGATCCCATACATTTCTTTTTCCCACTTGTCATAGGTTTTTGCTTCTTCAATTGCTTGCAAATGTTTTGAAATTCAGATTATTGTGTACAACTGTGAGGAGTCTCCAAAGTCTTGTATCCTCTTGTTTGATCTTTCTTCCACAGGATGGCAGGATTATGCTTTGATACCACTTGTAATGTCCCCTTTTTGGAAAACCCTAAATCTTACCCTAGAATCACAAGATAGGTGTAGTTAGGGTTATGGTTTTACCAATTAGGTGCTTTAAGGAAGATGAGTCCTAGTTCAGATCCTCAGTATGCTGACTCAGACCTATCTTATGTCTAAATTCTGAATATGTTTCAGAGGATAAATTAGAAGATATCCTTTATTTACTGTTCAGAATATATATATCTTTCTTCTTATCCCATTGATTCATAATATTCATTTATTGGTTTCTATATATATCTCCCGATATTACCTTTTCCGCCTCTGTTATCTCTTCTACATCTGCTCTTTAAACTCAGAAAATATTCATTTAATTGGTCTCATATAGATTCTGATTTTAGATGCTGCAACTTATATCTTTTCTCATTAATCTGCTCATGCATGATACACATATATTTTTCTTTAATTATATCTCCTCAAAGTCTGCTCAAACTCATACGATGTTCCTTGTAATCCATGCTACTTGTTGCTGATCGTTCCATTTTCAGAGGATATCTTTTATAAAATGATTGGCTGTCCAAAATATGCATAACTCTCTTTCTTAGTTCCCTTTTTCCCTGATCGATCCCTCTTTTATTATGCAGCCTGTGATGGAGACTACTTGGCTCCCTAACGTATTCTAGATTTGCTGTTAAAATGTGTAAATATCTCTGTAAATTGTTCCTTCCCTTCTTACCACCCTTTCTTCTACTCTTTATATCTTTATTCCTTTATGAAAAGAGACATCTGTTAGAAAAGATGATGACCTTTCAAACAATCATGTCTCCTCTTTTCTAATTTCTACCTCTTTAAAACTGATCACAACGTTTCTCCTAATCACACCCCTCTCACATAATTAATAGCTTTATATTTAATAAAGATCACTGCCTCTTTAATGTTTAATCATTGGCCCTCTTAATTATGTTGTTTGTAGTTGTTGTTTTATTATAAGATCGCTATTAATAATCTTCATCGCCCTATACTTCTTACTGGCCATTGACAATTAAAACTTGTTTAAATATCTGACTAAAAGCCAGTGCGAAGTCGGCTGCATTTCTTTTTATACAATGATCATGTATTATTGCAGCGATCTGAGTGCTGGGGGCATGACATAATTATTGTATTGAATAAAATAGGACACCATATATTATTTTATGTTTATATTAATATATTTATAAGTGGAATTATAAATATGTTTATATTAGTTTTATATATGTTTATAGCTCATATTATAATGATTATAATAATAATTAAATTTATTTATAAATTTTTAATATTTATATCGTTATTTACTTATTTGCATTTCAATGCTTGGTTATTTTTGTACTTTAGAGTTGCAAGTTCGGGGACATGACATTCAAGTAGTTCTAGTTATTCTATTTTGTATTTCACTTTTGAGGATTAAAGTTAAAGTCTTTTATTTAGCTAAATAAGTGTAGATAAATATTTAAACTTATCTACCATCTTGTCCTTATAAGTGATAAGGTTACTTCTGTAATTAAAGCTAATTTTTGGAAGATTAGAATTTTAGCTGAACTAGAATAAAGATAGGAGCAAGATAGAAGTTTAATATACAGATTACCTTTCAAACGAATGAAAAACTAAGTTTTTTGAAGAACTTAAAAAAAGTCTTTTATTTAGCTAAATAAGTGTAGATAAATATTTAAACTTATCTACCATCTTGTCCTTATAAGTGATAAGGTTACTTTTGTAATTAAAGCTAATTTTTGGAAGATTAGAATTTTGGCTGAATTAGAATAAAGATAGGAGTTTAATATACAGATTATCTTTCAAACGAATGAAAAACTAAGTTTTTTAAAGAACTAAAAAAACTATATGTAACAACATAATTCACGTTGTTTTTTTTTGTGCAGCTGTGAGTTGTATTAGTTGTGGAGGTTTCCTTGTAAGTTTTTCGATGGAATGAAAAATAGATTTCAAGGTGTAATTATCTATGTATGCTCATGCAATGTTATTTAGCATTAAGACATATCACCACTACCAGTTATTTTGAAAATTCTTCATGTTATCAGAGTCAGAAAGGTTGGATAAAATTGCGGAGCCCAAAAAAGGAATTTCGGAGGGGTTTTTGTTTAAAAAATTGCGCAGGATTTGAAAGGGTACAATCACATTGGATTTCAATTCGTAGGATGTTTGAAAAAAATTTGCACGGCCTAAGGATTTGAATGAAAATAGTGCAAAAAGTTTGTTTGCAGGTTTTCAGACTTATTTGCAAGGAAATTGTGAGGGTTTTTCATCAATTTTGTGGGCTGTAAAGAAGAAAATTCGCATCATTTTTTCAAGGCAGGAAATTGTGACTATTTTTATTAAAAATCGTGGGTCATTTGCAAGTAAAAAGTCATAACCGGAAGATGTAAAAATCACGAGATTTTTGTGTGTTTAAAACTTGTGATGGGTAGGGCACAACAACTAAAGTTTTCTGCATTTTGCAGTGCCTATTTTTGGGGAGATTGTAACAAGACTTTCAGAGTTCAACATTGAATGGTAGGAAGTATGTAGAGGATGCACATTTGGCAAGCATGTCAAGGTTACTTTCCCAAGCAGCGATTATAGGTCTAGGGAGATTCTAGACTTAGTGCATTTAGATGTGTGTGGACTGATGTCAGTAGGATCAATTGTGGGAAGCATGTAATATGGTTCCTTCATCAATGATTTCTCTCGCAAGACATGGATCTACTTTTTAAAGACCAAGGATGAGGTCTTTAGTAATTTTTAGGAGTTTTAAGCTCTAGTTGAAGATTATATAGGAAAGAAGATCAAGGTCTTGAGATTGGACAATGGGGGAGAGTATTCCTCCAAGGAGTTCGAGGGTTTTTGCAAGAAAATAGGGATAAAAAGGGGGTTTACAGTTTTGTACAACCCATAGAAAAATGGGGTTGTAGAGCAAAAGAATAGATCCATTTTAGGGGCTACTAAGGCCGTGATTCATGATCTGGACTTGCCAATGTTTCTTTGGGTAAAAGCATATCTTACAACAGTCTATAACCAAAAAAAGTGTCCTCATAGGATCTTGGAGGAGAAGACACCAGAAGTGGCATTCACTGATGTCAAGCCAGATGCATCTTTGGTTGTGTAGTTTACATCCATATACCTGCAGAGAAGAGGACCAAGTTGGAGCCTTCCAAAATGAAGGGTTTATTTGTGGGTTATAGTAAAACTTCAAAAGTCTACAGAGTCTTTATTCCAAAGTGGAGGAAAGTAGTAGTTAGTAGAGATGTAAAGTTTGAGGAAGAATTTGCATCCAAGAAGATCATGAGATCTTTCTAGTGACAAAGGATGAGCAGTAGGAAGCTTTGAAGGTTGAGCCCGGGTCTCCAAAGACTCTAGTAGCTTCTAGTTCAGGACAACCACCTTTAGGTGAGGAGGGAGAGACTTGAGTCCCTTCCAGTTTTGTTAGAAGACCTCAATGGTTCACACAAACATTGAGGGATGCTTAGGAGAATATTGAGGCTCTGAGGAACACATTCAGGGAAAGCAGGCCACTAAAGAAGTTTCCTAACTACATAGCATTGGTATGTCTTCCTCACAGCTTAAGTTATTAGTTCCTTAGCAGGGAGAAGGCAGGAAGGGCAACCGATGAGTGTATAAATGGAAATGTCCAGTTCATAGAAATGTCCATAGACTGAAACAACAAACTAGTTTGGGAATTCCAAACATCACTAAAGCCTTTTAAGTCCCAAGGAGGTAATGCTCTCAAAAGAATAGAGTGGCAAACATCTCACAACTTGAGTCTAGATTACTGAAAATCTTGAGTGCGTGAAGATAGAGAGTAATCTTGAAGACATTTGTGAGGTGATGGGATTGGGCAATTGCAATCATAGGTCTTCAAGAAATGTTTTGACTTAGGGATGCATCTTAAGGCTGAGAGGTTATGAGGGCGAGGTCCAAATGATCAAATTATATAATTGGTAAATCTCTTCCTTGACAACGCTAATAATCAAATCCTTTGGGGAGAGAAGGTGAGAAGGGGCATCCATGAATTGTTTGAATGGAGAATTTGATCAGCAGAGATCCAGATGAACTGAAGGAGAAAACAACTTTTACAATATCATTGTCAATGTTTGGTGAGACCCAAGGAGATAATCCTCAGATAACAAGCTGATCTGGAACAGCATAAAGAGAATTGGTATAAGTGACCTTGGCTCAAGGGTCAATATATAGTCAGGTGTATTTCTGGGGAGGTGTGTGTGCCAATTTTTTGTCATATTTATGGTGGGAATCAAGGAGTTCTTGTCACCTAAATCCAAGAAAGTCATGCTTCTTTTGTTTAGGAGGTAGTGATACGCCAATAACTACTATACATGATCATGGCCTTCAATGCAGAGATTTACATTCTTTGTCATGGCAATGATTCATGGGGAGAACCATGGATGCAAAACAAGATAGAATGATGAGGCTTGTGTATTAAGGAGTCAATAAAATCCTTCCAAAAGAATTGGGATAAAAATTCATGTTTGATCATGATGTTAGGGAGGGAGGAATGGTTAGTCACGAGTTTGGAATTGCAGGTGGCATAATTACTGCCATACCATTCATCAAAATGAATCATTGTGTGGAGTGGACTCTAGAGTGTTCTAAGGGAGGTGGAGGAAGAGGACTATAAGGAGAGAAGAATGGTAAGCCTAAACAACATGATCATCCAGGCGAGCTACCAAGAGATGAAAAACCTGTTTATGGGAAGGGGATTCAGAGATATGTGGTGCAAATCCAGTAAATTTATTGGAACCAGGGAAACATGGTATCATGTTAAGAATATGAATACTGATCTGTTGGAAGCAAGTATTTTTGTTGGAGGGTGAATCCTGTGTGACATGAGAAATTATTTTTATATTAATTACCATTTGAGACTTAAATCATGGCATATCTGACCAAGATAATATCTGCATGCATATTAAAAGGAAT
Source organism: Sequoia sempervirens (assembly GCA_007258455.2). NCBI lineage: Eukaryota > Viridiplantae > Streptophyta > Pinopsida > Cupressales > Cupressaceae > Sequoia > Sequoia sempervirens. The sequence goes on from VDFB02298078.1 coordinate 26,683, forward strand.
GATCCTGTTCATCATACATAAAGCATAATATTATTCTTCTTGTTGATGGAAATTTGACCTCCCTTTGATGGATATATATGTAGTTTTCATTTTCTTAATTTTACAATTTCATTGTGGGGTATCATTCTTTTGAAATGGAACTATCATTTTCTTACAAATCGCTTGTGTGATACTTTGATTATATTTTTTATGCTTGAGCAATTATGTATAATATATAAGAACCAGAAGCATAAATGATCACTTCAGTTTTTTTGAGAGAATACATGATTTCTTTATTTTATTATAATGTGGCACATAATTATTTTACTCTGTTGTTTATTATGGAAATGTTTGTTTTCCACTTGAAACTATCAAATTTTATAGAAAATGTGTTTTGCATACTGTTTGATATGAACCTGTATCAAATGCTTTACTTTTTCTTTT